>MU665981.1:20337-82463 GCA_026770625.1 Nicotiana glauca | reverse complement strand
TATGCGGTCCACATTTCGATTATGCGACCGCATTCTGGACCGCATTTCTTGCATTTTTCTGGAAACGCATTCTTGACTTTTTAATGAATCATTCAATCCCAAAAGGTCCGCAAAGCATATTTATTAATTTCTAACACATGTTCCTAACTTGGCACCACGGGATCCGGGTTTTCGAGTAGGGATTTCACGGGGACTTACAATGTTCCCCTCTGAGCCATGAGGAAGGCTGGAAGAAAGCAAATTATACCAAGGGTCGACAAAATGAATCACTTCAGGGCTGACTTCCCAGACAACGATAGCCCTCACTAGAGCCAAACTCAGCACATGTGGCATTGCAAACTCGTTTTGGGGAAAGAATCTATTAAGCCAGACAGGTATCATGCCGGTTGTGTGCCATACTACTCAGGTTGGTTGGAAGATAATCACAACGGTTTGGGTCAGCCCAGGTTCATTCGAGAACATAGAATTATCGACGAGAACATTGAAGCACAGGTTAAGTACAATCAACTGCACAAGAGAATTCGAGAGTATGAATGTGAGCACTGGGAAATACAAGAAGCCCATCAAAAGTTGATCAAGGAGTGGAAAGATATGGTATTCAGCGCCAACAAGCGACTAGGGTATTTGGAGTGGGGTCTAGTGGAGCTGGAAGGAAAGTTCATCCAGAGGATTGAAGACTGTCAAAACGCTGAAGGGAATGCAGTCGGACATTTGGCCCGAGCTTATTTGCTGCTAGGACTACGCGAGCTGGTGAAGCTGTTCGAGAGAGACAAAGATGCCGAATCTGGGGAAGGTCCTTCTGGGACCAAGTTGTTAGGAGTCTTTTTATTTTTAATATAATAAGGCCAATGGCCACTAGTGACATTTTACTTTCTGTTATTTAGCATCGTTTTGGATTCGTCTTATTTTTATCAATAAAATGAGGCATTTAGCGTTATAAGTTCTCCAAATTAATTTGTTGCTAGGCCTACCTCGGGCACAACGAGGCACCCAAATTACACCAAATTAGGACGCGATTTATATTCTTTCACAATGTGTTTAAATATCACAATATTTTCTTCTCATAACCCGCACTAACTTATTACCTTTTGTTTTTTTTATTCCTCTGCCCAAAGGTTAGTTCGTGTATTCTGGCACCATCATCATACTCCACAAGATCCTAGGGCCCTCCCCCTCCTCCTCCTCGAAGTCCTATCCGGAATAAGAACAAAGGTAGAATGGGAGATTCAAGTGCCAGAAGGGAAAGAATTGAGATTCCTCAGGGTACCCCGGTTGCTAAGGAAAATACTACCCAACTTGAGCAGAAATTATTGAAGTTCCGAGAAGAACTGGATCAAGTTCAGAACTTGGCGAACTTATCATTCTCTCTCACCGCTCCTAATGTCAACTTCCCCAACACCCAGAATGCCGCACCTCCATAGAACACCCCACAACCACAGATACAACTCACTCACACTCAACAATGCAACACATTCCACACTCCAAACAACACTCCACTACTCATTCTCGAACCACTGAACACCACAAACGACCACCTCCACAACACTCCCATCTACGTGGATATTGTACCCCGCTACACTCAATCAATCTCAAATGCACCTGAGTTTGATGACAAAGACTCTCTTATCAGGAACTTGGCAGCAGAACTCAAGAAGTTGACTAACCGAGTCTAGGGCATGGAAGGAAACAAAGGGATCGAGGGGCTGAATTATGAGGACCTCTGCATTCAGCCAGATGTTGAACTTCCGAAGGGGTATAAACCTCCCAAGTTCGAAATGTTCGATGGCACGGGAGATCCCAGAGTCCACTTGAGGACGTATTGCGATAAGTTGGTCGTAGTTGGAAGGGATGAGAAGATCTGTATGAAGCTCTTCATGAAAAGTCTGAAGGGGGGATGCTTTATCCTGGTACATCAGCCAGGACCCCAAAAAATGGACAAGTTGGGTAGGTATGACATTAGATTTCATGGATAGGTTCCGATTCAATATAGAGAATGCATCGGATATATTCTACATCCAGAATTTGAAGAAGAAACCTACCGAGACATTCAGCGAGTATGCAACTCGTTAGAGATCAGAGGCTGCAAAAGTCAGGTCGGCCTTAGAAGAGGAACAAATGAACAGATTCTTCGTTCGGGCTCAGGATCCATAATATTACGAGAGGTTGATGTTGATCGAGGATAAAAAATTCTCCGATATCATCAAATTGGGAGAAAGAATTGAGGAAGGCAATAAGAATGGTATGGTTACTAATCTTGAAGCATTGCAGGCCACCAACAAGGCCTTACAGTCGGGTGGCATGTCCAAGAAAAAGGATGTGAGTGTCGTAATGGTCGCACAGGGAGCCAAATCACCACTAAAATACCACATTTACCCGTCACCTCTACTTACATATCAGCCTATCCCGAGTTACCAAGCACCCGCACCCTCTTATCAAAATCCAGCTCCCGTTTACCAATCGTCTCCACCTCTCACATATCAACCCACCTCACCCAGATACTCTCAACCTGCACCTGTCTACCAAGCTTATAATGTTCAACCCTCTGACTACCAATCACCTCCCACCCACCAAAATTGCCCTAGACCTAGCCCAAATTTTAACCATAGACCTCCCACACAATACACAGCCATCGCCGAACCAATTGACCAGCTTTACGAGAGACTTAAAGTTTCTAGTTACGTCACCCCTATCCCAGCCATAACTCCAAAAAAACCTTCCCAGTGGTTCAACCCTAATAAGACATGTTCGTACCACTCCGGCATGAAGGGATATACAATTGATGAGTGTCGCTCACTAAAGGACAAGATTCAAACCCTGATTGACAATAAGGTCATCATAGCAAAGGAGCCTGCTCCTAATGTTCGTAACAACCCTCTGCCTGACCACAAAGGTGGAGATATTCACATGATTGAGATCGAAGATGATTGGGACCTCAAAGGGTCGATAGGGTTGATTGTTGAGGGTGATGAACCAAAGAAACCAGCGGTCACACTTAACCCAATTGTTGTGTAGAATCAGCCCTCCAGGGACGATGAAGTAGACATTTCTATACCTCTCGAATTTGAAGCACCTTATTCTACAAAGGCGCCCGGACTAATTGAGGTTGAGTTTGGAGTTTCAAAAGCACCTACACCCTTTGAAGTTGTTGTGTTACCACCAAGGGAACCTATTCCTGTAGCAATGTTAGACATAACACCGTTCCACTCAAATGCCATACCATCGGATTACACGACCGAAGCTAGGAGGAAAGGGAAGACCAAGATAGGAGAAGCAATTGTTGTGCAGGGTATGACTAGAACAGGGAGGGTTTACACCCCAGAACACCTAGCTGAGTCCAGTAAGTAAGACTCTGGACGGCCTATTGAAATTAGACCCGATGATCTTTAGAGGAAAATACAAGCTAAGAAGTACTCGGTCGTTGAGCAATTAAACAAAACACCAGCGCAGATCTCCATCCTAGCTCTTCTACAGAGCTCTGACGCACACAAAAATGCCTTGATGAGGATACTGAGTGAAGCTTATGTGCCCAGCAACATAACTGGAGGCGAAAATGGAAAATATGGTAGGGAAAGTAGAGGAGAGCCACAAAATCACCTTCTACGAAGATGAGCTGCCACCAGAAGGACTGAGCCACAACAAGGCACTGCACATCACCGTGTAATACGAGGATTATTTCATCACTAGAGTCTTGATTGACAAAGGATCCAGCCTCAACATCTGTTCGCTGATAACTCTCAGAACTTTGGGAAAGAGCCTGCACGAGATAAAAGATAGGGCCATCAATGTCAAAGCCTTCGATGGGTCCCAAAGGTCAACTATAGGAGAAATCAGCCTATGCTTGCAAATGGGACCAACTTGCTGTTGGGAAGACCGTGGATCCACGATGCTGGAGCCACAGCATCGACCCGGCATCAGGCAGTGAAGTTCGAATGGAATCACCAAGAGATGATTATTAATGGCGATGGTAGCAACCTCATATATAGTCATCAGACCATCCCAATGATTGGAGGCAGAAGGAGAATAGGCGGAGAAACATACCACCACATTGAAAGGGTCAACATTGTAGACAAGGATAAATGGTGGGAATAACAAGATTCAAAGTATCCTGTATTGGTGTGGGTACGAACCTGGAAAGGGACTCCGCAAAAACCTATAGGGAATCACCAAACCCATCAAGCTGAAGAAACACGATACTACATTTGGGTTAGGGTACGGTTATACTTGGGAAGAATTCTAGAACTGGTCGCCACCATGGCGCGGCCCCTACTATCCACTAGAGCATCTGATTCCTCACCTGGAGTAAACTTTCCAATCGGCAGATACTATATATGGGTCAGAGGAAGATGAAGCATTGGCAGCCATGAAGAATCTGTTTCTAGAGGATGATGATATGGACTGATATGTTCTTTTCAAGGAGGAAGGGGAGGAAGGCCCTTCCATACAAGCTGTGAACCGAGGAGAACGCCTCAGCAATTGGTCAATTAGAACCACCAGGGCCCGGAAAGCTTCGGGGTAGCAAGGCTAAACAAAAGCACCATGCATCTCATTTTACTTTTTACTAGCTGATTTTCTTTCCGCATTGTCTTTATTTTTTTGAAAAGAGCTCCGATGTTCCAAAAAATTATGAATTTAATCAAAGCATTTCAGTTTATCATATATCTCGCTCTTATTATTTTCTCTATCATTTACTCTATTTACACAGCATTACTATTACTTACTTTGACGATGAACCAACGATTGTGACTTGCAACGAAACAACGCAACAAACGAATATAGACTCAAAAGAGGATGACATACCAGAAGAGATCATCAGAGAGGTTAAGAATTTTGAGAATAGGCCTAAGTCTAACTTGGACGAAACCGAGGTCGTTAATTTGGGAGATACATAAAATGTCAAAGAAACACGCATCAGTGTTCACCTATCACCATCAGAAAAGGAAGAGTACACGGAGTTTTAAAGGAATATGAGGACATATTCGCCTAGTCGTATGATGACATGACTGGTCTCAGTACGTCCATTGTAGCTCACAAACTGCCAAAAGATCCAACATGTCCACCGTTAAAGCAAAAGCTCGGGAAATTCAAACCCGACATGAGTTTGAAAATCAAAGAAGAGGTTACCAAGCAAGTCAAAGACAAGGTTCTCAGGGTAGTGGAGTATCCGACATGGTTAGCCAACATCGTGCCAGTACCAAATAAGGATGGGAAAGTTAGAGTTTGTGTCGACTACCGGGATCTTAACCGGGCCAGTCCCAAAGACGACTTCCCCTTGCTGAACATACACATTCTTATCGACAATTGCGCCAAGCATGAGTTGCAGTCTTTGGTTGATTGTTTCATTGGGTATCATCAGATATGGATGGATGAGGAAGATGCAGAGAAAACAGCTTTCATCACGCTGTAGGGAATGTATTGTTACAAAATGATGTCGTTTGGGTTGAAAAATGCCGGCGCCACCTATATGAGAGCCATGACTACTATCTTTCACGACATGATACACAAGGAGATCGAGGTATATATGGAAGATGTCATCATCAAATCCAAGAAAGCCACTGATCATATGGAAGATCTGAGAAAGTTCTTCAACAAACTGAGGAGGTACAATCTGAAACTGAATCCCGCCAAGTGTGCATACGAGGTTCCTGCTAGAAAATTATTGGGTTTCATCGTGAGTCGTCGAGGTATAAAATTGGACCCATCAAAGGTCAAAGTCATTCAAGAATTGCCACCGCCAAAGAACAAGAAGGATGTGATGAGTTTCCTGGGGAGACTCAACTATATCAGCTGATTCATAGCTCAGTCCACTATCATTTGTGAACCCGTCTTTAAAATGTTGAATAAAGACGATGTCACTAAATGGACTGATGATTGTCAAAAAGCTTTTGACAGAATCAAGGAATACCTATCAACGCCGCCAGTCTTGGTCCCGCCTGAGCTAGGAAGACCTCTATTGCTTTACCTTACGGTATTGGATGGAGCATTCGGTTGTGTTCTAGGACAACATGACGAAACAGTAAGAAAAGAGCAAGCCATTTATTATCTTAGTAAGAAGTTCATCCTGTACGAGGCCCGGTATTCTCTATTAGAGCACACCTGTTGTGCTCTGACTTGGGTAGCTTAGAAATTAAGGCATTATTTTTGTGCCTACACTACTTATCTCATATCAAGAATGGACCCGCTGAAGTATATCTTCAGAAGCCCATGCCCACCGGCAAACTCGCCAAGTGGCAAATCCTACTAAGTGAATTCGACATTGTTTACGTGACTCAGAAAGCAATCAAAGGTCAAGCCATAGCAGATCACCTTGCTGGGAATCCTGTTGGCGAAGAATACAAACCTCTGGAAACGTATTTTCCTGATAAAGAGGTGTCCTTCGTAAGAGAATATATTGCAGAATTTTATGACGGTTGGAGGTTGTTTTTTGACGGAGCCACAAATTTCAAAGGAGTTGGCATAGGAGCAGTCCTAGTATTAGAAACCGGCCAGGATTACCCGGTATCCGCCAAGCTCATGTTCTCTTGCACAAACAATATGGCCAAATATGAAGCTTGCATCCTGGGGCTTTGGATGGCCATTTACATGAACATTCAAGAGTTGCTAGTGATCGGGGATTCAGACTTGCTCATACATCGGGTTCGAGAAGAGTGGGCAACCAAGAACTCTAAGATACTCCCCTACTTGCATCATATACAGGAGTTAAGGAAAAGATTCACAAAGACAGAATTTTAGCACGTCCCCAGGGTCCAAAACAAGTTCGCTGACGCATTAGCTACTTTATCATCCATGATCCAGCATCCAGACACAAATTTCATTGATCCCATCCTAGTAAATATTTATGATCAACCAGCTTATTATGCTCACGTTGAGGAAGAAGCAGACGGAAAACCATGGTTCCATGACATCAAGGAGTACTTGACAACAGGAGAATATCCAGAACTTGCCAACGCCACTAAGAAGCGCACAATTTGGAGGTTATCCAACAACTTCTTTCACGGTGGGGGAATCCGGTACAGGAGGACTCCCGATTTTGGTTTACTAAGGTGTGTCGAAGCAAAAGAAGCATCTAGACTATTGGACGTAGTGCATGTAGGGACCTGCGGGCCGCACATGAATGGTTTTGTCTTAGCAAAGAAGATACTTCGAGCATGGTATTTTTGGATAACTATGGAAACAGACTGTATCCAGTATGTTCGCAAGTGCCATCGCTGACAGATACATACAGATATGATAAAGGTGCCTCCAAATGAGCTTACTGCAACAAAATGAAGCCAAGGGGAAATATTCTCCCAACTGGCAAGGTCTGTACATGGTTCACCGAGTTCTAACCGGAGGAGCCCTTATTCTTGCAGAGATGGACGGAGAAGCCTGGCCAAAGCCAACTAATTCAGACGCAGTGAAAAGATACTATGTGTAACTATTTATAAGTCCCTTTATGATATAATTTGAACTATGCCTGACCTGATTCCCATTTAAGAGGGGATACATAGGCAGCCCTACGGGTTCGGTCACAATTTAATAAAAAATTCATTTCCCCTGCTATCGGAACTGGGGCAAAATTTTGACGAGGACCCTCAAAATTTCGAAGTTAGTTTTCAGCCATTCATCGCCAGGAATGCCACCCCAGTAAACTGGGGCAGAATTTTGAGGAGGACCCTTCAAAATTCCAGAGCGAGAGAGGTTGCAATGTCTTGAACCGCATCGTAGTCGTTGGTTCATCTAAATAAATCTATTTTTGATTGTATACTTACGTTTTATTTACTAAATCATGCATAATTATTGTTCGAATTGCTATTGTTTAGCGATGCTACCCCAATGATACACAACGCCAAGATCCAGGGAAAGACGAACTAACCTTTCCCCCTTTACAGAACTCATGATTTTTCTTTGGATGCAGGCACTCGACTTGCAATATCGCTAAGTACGCATACTTTCCCAAGAATGAAACTTCTCAGAATCATCATTTATTCACAATTGCTATTCGTACCCAACACCCCAGCAGTCACGATATCATAATCGGCTATCAGCTAAGAGATCTCACTACTATCCATCCTTTTAAATTCTTGCATTGTATAAGGCTACTCTTCTGCCTTTCGAGACTAAGCACTGACTCCATCTGCATTTCTGCATAAGGCTACTCTTCTGCCTTTTGAGGTTAAGCTCTACCTCCTTCTGCATTGCATAAGGCTACCTTTCTACCTTTCGAGACTAAGCACTGTCTCCATCCTGCATTTTCCTACATTGCATAAGGCTACCTTTCTGCCTTCCGAGACTAAACACTGTCTCCATCCTGCACTTTCCTGCATTACATAAGGCTACCTTCCTGCCTTCTGAGACTAAGCACTATCTCCGTCCTGCATGTTTCTTGCATTGCATAAGTCTACCTTTATGCCTTTCGAGACTAAGCTCTGTCTCCATCCTGCATGGTTGAAATACCGCCACCTCTATTTGCATCGGCTAAAATACCGCCAGCTTCATTTAAATCTTGCATGGCTGAAACATCACCAATTTTTGTTTAAATCCCTCGTACCGGCTGAAATATTGCCATTCATATTTATCCTTCTTTATCGACTGAAATACCGCTACTTTATTTAAATTTCTGTTGGCTGAAATATCGCCATTTATATTTATCCTTCTTTATCGGCTGAAATATCGCCAGCTTTATTGAAATTTCTGTCGGCTGAAATATCGCCATTTACATTTTTACATCGGCTAAAACATTACCAGCTTTATTTAAATTTCTGTCCGCTGAGATATCGCCATTTACATTTTTTACATCGGCTGAAACATTGCCAGCTTTATTTAAATTCATGTTGGCTGAAATGTTGCCATTTAGACTTACCCTTCACATCGGCTGAAATACCGCCAAATCTTGCATTTCATGGGCTGAAATACCGCCAAAGCGTCCAAGGGCGTCATTGTTCGGAGGCATCATCTTCATAGCCCGAGAACACCATGACATGGCCCGAGGACCCCACTTTATATCCTGCACATCATTATTCAAAGGCATCATGGTTCGGAGGCACCATTATCATAGCCCGAGAACATCATTTCATATCCTACGAATCCTTTATTTTGCGCTTCATGGCCGAGGATGTCATGGTCTAAGGACGTCATCCTAACCGTCCGAAGGCAACATTCATAGTCCAACGGGAACTTTCATCACGTTTAAGTTTATGCATGATATGCGCCCGTATTTCTCACTTGTAGGTACACCAGCTAGCAATGGCCGTCTCAGCAAGAGTGATCCCGCTCCGATTTCTGCAGCCTATCAGACTTCAAATACCTCTTGCCACCTAAACATCGTGTCCATCTTTTCCAGATCTCCATCGGCACATTCCGTCAATGGTTCTCGAACTACATATGGCCTGATTCCTATAAAACTAGGGATATGTAAGAAGCTCAGAAACCAGTGCTCGTTCAAATCCTTTTCAAATTGCCGCTTCCAGTCAAAATTGGCCATCATATCTTTACCTGACAGCTCTTTCAACTTTCACAGGTAAAGAGGGGCAGCTGTTGATACCCAATTTTTTCCGAGGTTATTTTATACCCAAAATACTTCCAAAATATCATATATGTGCATATATAAGCACACCCGAGAGTTTTGGCATTTTTAATGATTTTTAAACCGATTTATTGCCTATTTTAATATAACAAAATCAATTAATTTTTCCCAAAATTATTATTTTGGTGAATAACTTATTTTATTCTCACATTTATGCCAAGATATAATTAAGGTAATTTTTGCATAGTTTTACAAATTTATTTGGCACTTTTTAAGCTAAATTGCATACAATTGCAATTATAGCCTATTATGTGATTAATAACATTTTATAACTATAAAATTAGTTCCAGTATTTTAAAGCTAATATTTATGTAATATTTGTTTAATCAGTATTTAATTTACTTTTAAAACCATTATTACCATTTTTTATAAAATAAAAGGGGGAATTGGCTATTTAAAATCTAGCCACAATTTCATTTCAATTTCAGCCCAAATTGGCACCCCAATTTAAACCCAATTACCCGACCCAATACCCATTCAACCAACCCAACCCATAACCCTTTTAATCCTGGTCGTTGATCATTTAGATCAACGGCCACCGTCCCCCCTTTCCTTTTTAATTTCAAACGACCCCTAACCCTATCCCATTCTTTCAGAGATGCCTCCTGTAACTCCCTTTTCTCTCAAACTCTCTCGAACTCTCTCGAAGCCCTAATCGCTCTCTGCCACTTTCAACCCCAAACTCACCGGAATTCATGGCCGCTCAAGTCATGGACGACCTATTCTCACGTCCTACTGCTCTCACGTGTTTGATACCTGAAGGTTCGAGGCCAGACTTTGAGGGTCGTCACTCAGGCCTTCGTCGATTTGAGGTTTCCAGCCATCTCTGGCCTTGCTACGGCGTGTCTTAGCCTCCTGAGCCTGATTCCGACCTTATCGACTCCAAATCTGATCTTGTTTCTTCCAAGCCTTTCTCGTTTCTAGGGTTCTCAGAAACCCTAAACTATTCGAGGTTCTATCTTCATTTATTTGTCTAGATCTATGCTAGATCTGTGCTATATTTGATATTTCAAGTGTTTTCCCCAAATTTCCTTTTCAAGAATCGTTTAATTTCAAATTAGGGTTTCTGAGTCTGTTTGTTAATGTTTTGTTCGATTCAGCTGACTTATCATCTCTAGGTTTTGAAAACCTTAATTTTTGGGATTTTGTTTGAGAATCTGAGACTATTTGTTGTTTGTTTCATTTGTTTATCATCTTTTAGTGTTGAAAACCCTAATTTCTTTGGGGTTTATGCGAGTTTTTGAAATTGCTAGTGCATTGCTATTTGAAATTCCTTTGTTTCATCATCCCTTTTCTTTATGGGATTCCTTTGACTCTGAGTTCTTGTTATTTGTCAAACTTGACTATGTTTTCAAAAAGGTTTTCACTTGATTTTTGCATGCTTCTGATCGTTTTCTCTTTTACTAAGTCACTGAAACTTGACCTACGTGACTATTATGCTAAAAATGCTTGCTGTCTACTAGCTTTATGCTATTACTGTACGCTGCTTCCTTTTGCCATAGTTTAGCCTCACATGTATAGTGTTTGTGCACCTTATTTATATATTGAGTTTCTCTCTTTGACTGGTCTTCAAACTTGTCACTGATTTTCGAACTTTCCCTTTGTGAAATTTTGATTTCATTTGCCTGTTAAGGGTTAATTGATTTATTTCCTTATTTTGCCTTACTGAATCCTTTCTTAAAATAAGTATGTTCTTGTATTTGGACTTAATCACTTGCTGTATTGTTTTACTACTACTTTTATGGCAGTAATGAGTCTGCCTCTTAAATTGATTTCTTTCCTTATTTTTAAACCTATCACTGCCCGTTAACAAGTGATCACTTAATTAAGGGCAATTACTTGTGTAATCGAATCTGATTAGTGATTGTTTCCATGTCTGTGGCTTATTACCTCACTTCTTACTCGTTTTCAAAAAACTATAAATACATGTACTTCTTCCCTTTCAAAAATGGGTTCTAACACGAACAAGTCATTAATTCTTACTCTCAAATACACTTAGAATTTGTAAGCATTCAAGTTGTCTGAACTCACAAGCATAAAGGTTTTTTTTTATTGTAGCTTGGCTTGAATGTATCCTGCTTTTCTTTGCTCGCTTCTTCTGTAACTGGTATGTTACCTTTGTTTAATTTTTGCCATTCCCCTATGTGTTTATTCTTCAGTCCATTCTTTGTTTGGCTTACTGCTTCCATAATGTAAATTTTTGAAAGTTGGTTTGTTTCTTTGCTACGCTCTAACATGAATCCCTATCCCCCAATCCCTTTTGTATGTTGAGTTATGGTTCAAAAAACATGACAACACTTGACATTGTTGTTTATGTATATGGACTGGACTCCCTGAGTCCTAAACTCTTTCAATTCCCATTCCCTTTCCCCTTTATATGTATTCTGAGCTTGGAACCTTGGTCTGGCAGTGTCCTAATCACTGTCCAGACCATAGCCTGACCTTCAATAGGTTTGTGCTCTTATTTGTTGGCTGAACAGGCTTGGTCATGGGTGTGCCAGCCTACCTTATGGTTAGGAATGACCACTAGCCTACCTTGGCAATCTCTACCTGTGACGACCCGGCCCGTCGTCTCATGTGTTACCGCCCCATTTTTCCCATTTATTTCTTCTTCAAGTTTCATTATCGGCATTTGATGAGTTAGAGTTGAATTAGATTGATTTTGATGAGAAATGAGACACTTAGTCTCTTTAAGGAAGGCTTAAGTTGGAAAAGTCAATCGGACATTGACTTATGAGTCATAGGGCTCGGATGTGATTTTTGGTGGTTCGGTTAGCTTCAGGGGTTGATTTGTGATTTAGGAGTGCGAACGAAATTGATTTTGGAGGTCTGGTGTAGAGTTAGGCTTGAATTGGCGAAGTTAGTATTTTGGCAAAATTTCGGTGGTAGGTGAGATTTTGATCCGAGGGTCATAATGGAATTCCAAGAGTTGCAGTAGCTTCGTAAGGTGATTTGGGATGTGTGTGAAAAATTTCAGATGATTCAGAGATGATTTGGTCGGGTTTTTGATCGAATACGAGTTTTGGAAGAATTTGAAGAACTTAGGCTTGAAATTGATGATAATTGAGAATTTTTGTGTTGTTGGATGTGTTTTCAGGATTGGAACAAGTTTGAATAGGGTATTGGACCATGTCTGTGCTTTTGGTTGAGGTCACGGGAGCCTCGAGGTGAATTCGGGTGGTTAAACGGAAGGTTTTTGGAGTTTAATTGCAGGTTGAAGCTGCTGGTATCTGTTGGTTTCGCACCTGTAGTTCTGGGACTGCAGGTGCAGTCTCGCAGAAGTGAGCTGGGTCTCACAGGAGCGGAAATAGCAGCCCTGGTCAGGTTCCGCAGAAGCGGGATATTGGATCGCATAAGCGGTCTCGCAGATGCAATTTGGGACTGCAAAAGCGAAAAGTGACCTTAAGTGAAAAGTCCGCAGAAACGGATGTTGACTGCATAAGCGTAAGTCGCATAAGCGGTATTTCATCCGCAGAAGCGGAATGACTGGCAGTTAAGTGAGATTATCTCCTTCGCGAATTTTTGAAAGAGTAACATTTTGGACTCCGAACCTTGAGGACTTTGAGGCAATTTTGAAGAGGGTTTCGAGGGCTTTAATCAGGTATGGACTCTTGGACTTAGAATTTGATTTTATGGTGTATAAACATGGATTTAGACTGAATAATTAAGGAAGCAAAGGTCAAAAATGGTGGTTTAGGGCTTGAACTTAATAGAGTTTAAAATAGGGATTTGAGGGGCCAAATGGACTCCGATTTTGATAAATTTGATATGCATGGACTCGTGGCGAGACGATAAATCCGGTGATGTAAATTTTATAAATTTTTGAGAAGCGGGCCCGGGGCTCGGGTTTTGCCAACTTCGTGATTTGCGATGTTTTCGAGCCTTTTCGATTAGGTTATATTCCCTTAGCCTTTTGTAATGAATTCCTTGTGGTTTTGATCAGATTTGACGTGCGAGGAGGTCAATTCGAGAGGAAAAGGCATAGCAAGCTAGATTTTTGGGCCGGCTTGAGGTGAGTAATTGATGTAAATGATGACCTGAGGGTTTGAAACCCCGAAATATCACATCGTAACACTATATTGAGGCGAGACACGCACTCTATGATGAGTGTAGGGTCGTTTGTGATTGGGGATTGTGACTTAGTACGTCTCGAGTGCTATGCATACTGTGTTTTCAACTAAGACTTGTTTGATAATCATCCTTCTTGGATTTCATTGACACATTTGGGCGTTGTGCCGACTATCTGGATCCTTAAGGGATTACTATCACTATTTTTCACATTATTTGACATATTAATGGATTTCAGTCCTAAGTACAAACACTGTTCTGAAATACTCAGTCATTTTCTAAGATTTGAAAACAAAATACTATTTTATTGACATCTTGAGCTGAGAACTATTATTTGACATTGCCCGCGTGGCTTGTGTGAGTATTCTGGATGAACATGGATCGGGTTGCACGCCGCAGCGGTATTATATGGATATTGATGCCACGGGATGGCTTGATTATTTGCGCTTGGGCTATAGGAGCCCCTCCGGAGTCTGTACATACCCCCAGTGAGTGTCGTCGATGTTAAACGAATCGGGCTGCACATCGCTGCGGGTACTAGGATGTACCATTCTGTGTGTTGCATTTCATTCATGCATCATTATTTATCTGTTTATCTGTCATGGTTCTTTCTGTATTGTTGTTGCATTGACCTTTTATTTCATTGTTAAATGTCTGGGCTACCAGTTATAGTTTACCCTGCATTATTTTTGTGATTTCTTATCTTCAGCCATTAGTTATGTTTATTACTCACTGGGTCGGAGTACTCACATCACTCACTGCACCTTGCATATAGATCCAGGTGCATCACAGGTTGATTGAGGGCTATCTAGCAGGACAGCAGTACCAGAGAGCATTGAGGTAGCTGCATGGCGATCGCAGCATTGATCTCTCCTTCCTATCTCTACTCTTTATTTCTACACTTTTGTAGATAGACTTGTATTAGGAGATACTCTATATTAGAGGCTCATGATCGTGACATCGGGTCCTAGTTGGGTATTTTATTGTAGTATTCTGTTTAACTCTCAGTTTATTTCACCGTTATTTCCAGGATTTTGATAAAACAATTTAGTATCTATTGTCTGTGTTTGCAACCATTGGTCTATTTAAGTCGGGAATATTGTTGAAGGGTCGGGCTTGCCTAGCAGTGTGTTGGGCGCCATCACGATCGGGGATTGGGTCATGACACTACCCCTCTCTCTATTGCACTTGCACTCACTCTTAGAACGTAGGTTCTGCCCCCCTCTTGTGAGCCTTGCCTTGGGATCCATGAGCTCCCTCTGAACTTGGACACTTGAGGGCTGGCTCTTCCACACTGCACTATAACTCATTTTGATTAATATCTTGGGTGTAAGCACAGCCTGGGGTTCCTGAAACTCCTTGGATCTCTAAAACACCCTAGATAAGAGAAGGCTTTGGAAATCTTGATCTCGGAAGTGGTTCAACCTCATATTGCTAGACACTAAGTCTGAATTAGGCTGCTCGGATGTAGTTGATAATTCCTGATGTACTTTTAATTTCAGTCTTATTCTACTGGTCTATAATAATTTGTATAAACTCATGGGGATTTAGTAAAAAAAGGGAGGGGGTTACTTTTATGCACAAAGGATAGAAAACATGCCTATAGGATTTTATTTCTAATTTGTGCAATTTCACACGTAGAAAGCATGCCTATAGGATTTAACCTCTTATTTCTGCAACTAAGCATATAGACACCATGCCTATAGGGGTTTGCATTTCTGCATATAATAACGTCATTAGGAAAACAGTTAGGTTTAATAATAAAATGTCATATAGATATCATTATTTATAAGACTTCTATTAGAGTTTGAAAAGGTATCAAGAAGCAATAACGTATAGAAAGCATGCTTATAGGGATTTCAAACCAGAACTGTCTCACTTGTGTACAGTATCGATTTTACTAAAACAAGCAACTTCCTGCACCCTTTCTGAACTCTTAAAAAAATTCTCACAATTAAATCAGTGTTTTCTTTCTGAAACTTACTCTCATTAGCTTTGGTAAACATTTTTCAAATCGGCCTTAAGTCATTTCTTTATACTTATCTGATAAATCTCTTCTAATCAGTCTGCAACTCAATTCTTTTGTTAAAATTGGTAGCTTTTTTTCCTTACCAGTCTGTGTGACGACCCGACCCGACCCGTCGTCTCATGTATTACTGCTCTGTTTCCCCCATTTCATGCTTCTTCATGTTTCGTTATCAGTGTTTGGTGTGTTAGAATTGATTTGGGTTGGTTTTGGTAGAAAATGAGACACTTATTCTCTTTAAGGAAGGCTTATTTTGGAAAAGTCAACCGGAAGTTGACTTGTGAGTTAGAGGGCTCAGATGTGATTTTTGATGATTCGGTTAGCTTCGGGAGGTGATTTGTGACTTAGGAGTGCGATCGGAATTGAATTTGGGGGTCCGGTGTAGAATTAGGCTTGAATTGGCGAAATTTGAATTTTGGCGAATTTCGGTTGATAGGTGAGATTTTGATCCGAGGGTCGGAATGGAATTCTGAGAGTTGTTGTAGCTTCATTAGGTGATTTTGGATATGTGTGCAAAATTTCAGGTCATTCGGATGTCGTTTGGTTGGGTTTTTGATTGAAAGTGCATTTCGGAAGTTTTTAAAGAACTTAGGCTTGAATCCGATGAGAATTGATGATTTTGGTGTTGTTAGATGTGTTTTGATGATTGGAACAAGTTTGAATGAGGTTTTAGGATGTGTTGGTGCTTTTGGTTGAGGTCCCAGGGGCCTCGGGTGAGCTTCGGGGTGGTTTCGGACCATTTCTAGGCCATTTTTAACTGGTGGTTTCTGTCTGCATCAGTGTTCTATGCGATCGCGGACAATGGGTCGCGATCGCGGTGAGTAAAATGTGAGAAACAAGTTAATGAATCGCGATGGCGTACAATGCTTCGCGATCGCGAAGAAGGAAATTTTCTGTTGCATTGATCCTACTTCGGAAGCTCATATACAGGGAACTTTGAGGTGCTTCAAAAACGAAAGTTGTAGCCCTTTGTGTTTAGTTTCCAGAAAACTAAATAAATCATAATTTGGACATCTGTAGCAAAAGTTATGGACGTTACACTATACGCTGTCCGAGAAGGATCTCTAATACACATGAATAAATTTGGAAGCTTATATTTTGCAATATATAAGGATTCAAGAAATGAGAAACATATAAAAATTATATCCCTATGTGTCTAGTTTCCAAAACATCAAACCATTTGTCATTCGGAGTTGTGTGCAAAAATTTATGACCATTATATTGAAGGCTGTCCGGAGGAGCTGGAATTGTTCATCGCGATCGTGAAGGATTGACTGCGATCGTGAATAGTAAATTTTGGGCTGGAAAATTGTTCTCCACGATCACGAAGCATTTTCCGCGATCGCGAAGGGTAAAATACCTGGGCAGAATGTTTTAAAACACATCAGTCGCGATTTTGGGCTCATTTTTCACCCATAGTTGCTCGATTTTGGAGATTTTTGAAGGAGATTAACAAGGGATTCAAGGGGGAACGTTTGGAGGTAAGTTTCTTGGACTCAAAACTCATTTTTATTGTGAAATCCATCTATGAAATCATGGAAATTTATCTAAAATGGTAAAAACTAGGGCTTGGAAATTTAATATTTTAAATTGGGATTTGATAGGTCATTTAAGCTCGGATTTGGGAGTTCTTGGTATGTACGGACTCGTGGCGAAATGAGGAATCCGGTAATGTAAGTTTCGTAATTTTTTGAGAAGCGGGCTCGGGGCTCTGGTTTTGCTAGTTTCGAGATTTTTGCTATATTTCGATTGGGTGTTGTCCCATTGGTATATTGTGATGTATTCGCTCTGTTTTTTGTTAGATTCGACGCGCGTGGAGGCCAATTTGAGGGGCAAAGGCATCGCGAGCGAGGAATTTCACCGGTTCGAGGTGAGTAATACTTATGAATGATATCCTGACGGTTTGAAACCCCTGATTTGCACATCATAGTGCTGTATTGTGGTGACTTGCACGCCTGGTATGAGCGTGGGGTAGAGCACCGTTGGGGATTGTGACTTGGTCCATCTCGGTTGTGGATTTTACTGCGTAATTGATAGAAACTTGCTAGATGCTATCTTGAATTGGGTTGATTGCCATGTTTTGGGCTTCCTGCCGGTTATTTGAACCCTATAAGGGTTATTATCACTGTTCTCATAAAACTTATCATATTAAATGATTTCAGTCCTGAGTTAAACACTATTTTGAAATGTGCAGTCATATTGCTAAAGTTTAAAGACAGAAATTGCATTTTTCTGATGTTTTGAGTTAAAAGCTATTACTTGACATTGCCTGAGTGGTCATTTGCATGTTCAGGACTGAGATATGGATCGGGCTGCATGCCGCAGCAGTTCATACATATACATGCATGGATCGGACTGCACGCCGCAGTAGTATATTATATGGATCGGACTGCACGCCGCAGTAGTATATTATATGGATCGGACTGCACGCCGCAGTGATACATTATGTGGATCGAACTGCACGTCGCAGTATTATAGCGCTTGGGCTGCAGGAGCCCCTTCGGAGTCTGTACACACCCCCATTGAGTGCGGGTACCCAAATGGATCGGGCTGCGTGCCGCAGCGGTCATGTGCATTGCATCGTATTCATGCATTTGTTCCTGTTTGTACTACGTGGCATGACATTTAGCACTCACATATCATTGGCATACATGCTATTACATGCCTTGTTGACCAGATACCCTGGTGTTATATGTTAAGGAGTGTTGTGCCCAAGGGGCTGATTTATGTGCGGACTTGCACTATCTGATATAACATTCATATGCTTGACTGTTAGAAAAAGGATATTTGTAAAAGAGATTTTGTTTTTACTGAGCTTGAGAATTTCTGAAGAATTTTCACAGTGTTACGATTTTTCTCAAAGGGAGGTAGTGTCTTTTATAGCATTTTGGGGTGCTCATACGTGTTTTCTTATCGCTCAGATATTATTCGCTTTTATTACCACTAAGTTGGAAGTACTCACTTTACTCCCTGCACCTCGCGTGCAGTTGTAGGTATTGTTCCCCGGTAGCGGGTTAATAGCAGATTGAAGGTATTGTTATCGTAGCTAAGCAAGGTGACCACCGACGTTCGCGGCACCGAGTTTCTTCTTCTTGATTTCCAGATTTTACTCTATGTATTATAGACTTTGAAATTGTAATAAAGATCCTCTTAGATGCTCGTGACTTGTGACACCCCGGTCGGGCTGAGTTAGGCTAAAATATTGTTAATTAATGTTCTTTAAGTTGCATTTTCCATCTATTTATGTTTAGTAAGTGTTAAAGAAACGAATTGGGTTAGTTGGCTGGCCTCGTCTTCACGAGAGGCGCCATTACGACCGGGTATGGAGATTGGGTCGTGACAGTCTGCCTCCCGAAACTCATTTTCTTTTAGTTGTTAAACCATTTTTCTAACAAACCAGTACCCTTTCAGAAACCTATTTTTACTCTGTAATCTTTTTTTTCTTTATAATCAGTTTGTGTTTTTAAAATCAGTAGTTCTATCCAACACATAGACAAAGGGTTAATTAATCAACTAGATCAGTCTTAGACAACTGCACTCGAGCGAGCCTAATGCAGACCTCCTGTCTAAAAATATGTGTTGAACCAGTCCGCTTATCGCTTTAATTTAATTTAAGACCAAATCAGTACGTGCAAGACATGCTAAACTCTATGGCTTTATCTGATGTAAGGAGGCTTACTTGAGCCCTACTTGCCTATTTGCTTTCCCCTTTACTTGTATTATGGTTTTGATTGACGCCTTAGTATTTTGTCCTTTGAAAACTCTCAAAAGCCCCAAATCCCTTTCCCTTTAGTATTAGTAGTCCCAAACGCCTCCGGGACTGATAGGATCGGGACGGGTACTAGCATGCAATAAGTAACGAGACATTCCGCGCTTTAATACCTTAACGGGGTGGGAAGGGTAGAATATGGATATGATGATCGATGCGCTAATATCACGTGCGACCCCTTTTCTGAGGAGTTATTGTTGGATATTGCATTGATGTGATCCATATTATTTACAAACCTAGGACCCCTTTCTTTTTTTTACTTGTTCTTTTTTTAAGTTTTATTTCAAACTGACTTCTTGTATTTTCTACTCCTATTTCTTTTTTTTCAAACACTTAAAAACTTGTTTGCTACACTATGTGAAAACCCTCTTATTTATTTTCTACCTGTCTTCTTCATTGCTTAAAGTCACAATTGTAACATGGCCGGGAACCACACTAGTGGATCTTGAGGGGTGCCTAACACCTTCCCCTTGAGATAATTTCTGGCCCTTACTCAAACTCTGGTTCTTCATCTCAAATTCTTTCTTAATAGTGTCCTAATACACTATAATCATTAGGTGGCGACTCTTCAAACTCAAAAAATCCAATTCTCGTAAGGGAATAGAGTTGTCCTCCGAATGTCGTATACCCGATTCACAACCCCGTTTTTGGAAAAAGGGGACGTCGACAGCCACATCAAGTATTACATAGCAATAACTCAATATTTTTGAGTTAGATATTAGGGGTCCATGACAGAATTTGTCTGGTACTGGGGCATTAGCCTTTTAATGTTTCACATCGACAGTAAGTGGAAGACGGAAGAGCAGATTGTTGGTTATACAGTTCATTTTTGTTACTTTTCTTTCCTTTTTTAGTCTTTAATTACAGGTTTGAACCTTAACAGGTTGATAATATTTCTGAAAATGTTGTTACCTTTAGCAGTGGTAAACTGTTGGCCATTTTTAATGATGTCATTCAGACGTTGTGTCAGCCTTTATGTGTTACTTGGCTGGAAGAGGAACTATTTTTGAGAAATAGCAATACTAACAATGTATGACTTGAAATATATACTTGAATATTAGAAAGAATATAGGCTCAAGTCTGTTTATATTTAGATATTTCTTCTTCCTATTACATTTTCAGGAATGTCTTTCTTCACTGGTTAATAACTTAAACGGATATGGAATCCTGACAAACATCAGAAAGTCGAGGAAGGATCATCTATTTACTGAATTAATCTGTTTTCTTAGATTTGGTTCTGTCAGGTAAGAAAACCAACCATTGCTTCTCTTAATCATATGAATATAGAATGAACAATAGTTCTTATGTTTTTTCTTCTATTCGTTTACCTTTTCTTTGAGTAAAGAACTAGTGATTAAGCCTGTTGTTAACAATATTCCTGCTATATTCATGTATGTGTACTTTTAGCAAAATGAATTGCCTTGATTCTTTCATTTTGAACTGTATGTAGGAGCTTTTGTTCTTTTGAAAAAGGCTAATGTTTTTCCCGGTTATTTCTTTGAACAATTTTCATTTTAACTTCACTAAGAAATCCTTTTTCAACCCTTACCCGTAAAGAAAACTATTTTTTCTACTATACTTGACAAATTGTCGCATGTTTGATAAGACGGAAATTTCCAGTGGAATCTCAGATGCATCACGTCCTTTGCGGACCCATGAATGCATTGAAATGTTTGAGCATATCAGTTTGAAACACGTAGTTTTTTTCTATCAACAATTTAAGGCAATGAACACCAGTAACATCTAATTGAATAAAAAACCTGTGAAAATAAGTGTTTCTGAAAGTTGTTCAATAAGTAATCAAACATGGAAGCTATTTAGCCAAAACTGACAGCTATAATGGACATCCAATATCGAACATTGCTGATGAAGAAGTAGGTTACTCAAAACTGACAAAATTAGTGTATGAATCTTTGGACCTTGAGCTGCTTCTCTGATGAATCATGTTTTGTCATAGTAAAACTTAAATAGCACTTAAAAAGTTATGCTAGATCAGAAGGATATCACTTACATAGGGCCTTGGCAGCAGTAAGTCTAGCGAGAGGATCCTTCACCATTAATTTCTTTACAAAATCTTTAGCATTGTTGCTTATAGTTGGCCACTGCTTGCAACGAAAATCAGGCTTATTTCTTAGTACCTTAGCTTAGTAGAACCATAGTTAGGAACAACAATAAATCAGCTAAAGCACAATTTACTAAACATGAGAAAGAACAAGTTAAACTTCTCAAAGGAATAAATAACACTTTTGAATATGATTGTCTTTAAGCACAATCTGGCAAGCTGTTACCTTTAGATGTTGCTGTTATTTAGATGTTGCTATCATTTTGATGTTGTTGTTGTTATTTGGATATGAGGCTTTCTTCTTCCTTATTGTGGCTGGGGCCATCTACATATGTTCACATCTACATATGTTGTTGTCGTTTAGTTGCACTTTGCAAAACATTTGCTTAATTCTTGTTTTCAGTTTTGCTTCTTGATTGAATTTTGGTTTGAATTGAGTGTTGGTTCGGCTATCTGCTGCTAAGAAGATTGTTAGATTGAAGAATCAAACTGTTTTTACTAAGCTTCAGTAGGTAGTTGTTGAAGTTTGGGTTCAGGTAGTTGTTGAAGTTTGGGTTCTAATCAATTTGATTGAAATGTTCATATTTTAACTTAGTTGTTTTTGCTTATATATGTTAGGTGAGGGAGTTGGCTACTCTAACAATGATGGAATATTCAAGATATTTTTTCACATTATACTTTATCTTTGACATAATTATTTTATAATTTCAGGTCATAGTGTCTGATGTTGGATAATTTAGCGGGTGAAAGATTTTAAAATGATGAAAAGTAGCGGAAATCATTTGAAGATCATCATTCGTCTGGATTAGTTATATAATGACATTAGCTATTTAGTCTAAACAATATATTTTTATGTTTTAAATTACTGTGATATTAATGCTTTTTTATTAGTACTTCCTTTTGTTTGTTAAGATTAATGAGATACATTATGTTTTTTTGAACTAATATTAATATATTTTATTATTTGAGTCATATTTTGTACGAATATAGTAACTATTATTATTTATGGCTAAACTATTTATAATTGATGCAAAACAATTGTCGTTAAGGATATTAACTTTTATCTGCAATTTAGTTAAACATATTAGCCATTAGAATGAAAGCTAAAAGGGCAAACTAAGATATTTTCAGAAGGGATATTATGGCCATTTTAATTGCCACAAAGTAATTGTCATTAAAGATGCGAACTTTTAGTGACAATTATTTTTAATTTAAAGGCTATAAAAATAGATGCTAAAGAAGTATAAATTAGTTGTTTGGATTGGATTTAGTAGCCATTATAATTGTCACAAACAATTGCCATTATAGAGGCAATTTTTAGTGGCAATTATTTTGGATGTAGCGGCTATAATCATAGACGCTAAAGAAGTATAATTAGCCATTTTGGATTGAATTTAGTAGCCATTATAATAGCTGCAAATAATTGCCGTTAAATATAATAACTTTTAGCGGCAATAAAACATATCGTTTACCAGCTTTTGCGAGAATAGCCGCTAAAGGCTTTGTCGACCCCAGTTTTAGTGGCAAAAGACTAATGGACAGTAAAAGATATAGCAGCTATTATTATTGCCGCTAAAGCCATTTTGTATTGCCGCTAAAGATCTTATTTGTAGTAGTGTGAGCAGGTTTAGTAGAGTCTTGCAGATTGGTACGGAGACATTTTTACTTATCTTCGAGAGGCTGCCGAACCCTTAGGGAACTTCACATTCTTGAATTCTTGTTATGTGAATCTTTTGATTCTGGTATCTAAACCTTAGTTATTCAATTCTCTCATAGATGGTGAGGACACGTATTACTGGGCAAGATGGACAACCATCAGTACCACCCGTCAAGGTCGCGAGAGGCTGAGGTCACGGTAGAGGTCATGGTAGGGGAAGAGGTGCAGCTCGTATAGCATCTAGGGAAGCACATGCAGATCCACCAGTTGCCCTAGTTTAGGTGTAGGTCCCAATTGTGGATGCCACTGTGGGGCCAGCTCAGGAGCCACCCGTGCCCATTCTGATTGCCGCGCACCCTTTTTCTCGCGAAATCGGGTTTATGACATTTGGGAGGACAACTCGTTCCCTTTTGGGAATTGGATTTAAGAGAATTGAAGAGTCACCACCTAATGATTTAAGTGCATTAGGACACTAAGAAGGGTTTTGTTTGGACAACCAGAAATTGGGTAAGGGCTTAAAATTATTCCAAGGGGAAGGTGTTAGGCACCCATCATAATCCACTAGTATGGTTCCCGGCCAAGCTATTGTTGTGACATAATGTACAAATAACATATAGACAAATAAGTCTTCAAATAAGAGGGGATTTTTACATAAAGGTTAGAAATAAACAAAGTCAGAAAGCATTAAAAAGTGTTGATTTAGAAGAAACGTTTAAAAGATTTGAAAGAAACAAAGAACAAAGGAAAGGGGGTCCTAGGTTTATTAATAATATGGATCACCCCACACAACATCCGGTAATCACTTATACATGTGGTGTTATTGCATGGTCATCATATCCATATCTACCCTTTCCCACCCCTTTAAGGTACTAAAGCGCAGAATAGTCTCGTTTACTTATTGCATGCTATTACCCGCCCCGAATCTATTAATCCCGGAGGTATTTGGGATTACTAATCCTGAAGGGAGGAGATGTTGGGCTTATTTGTGGTTTTAAAAGGTAAAAATACTAAGGCGACAATTAAAACACATATAGCAAGTTTGGGGGGAGCATATAAACAAATAAAAAGGCTCAGATAAACCTCCTTTAAACCAGAAAAAGCACATAGTTTAGCATGTCCTACACGTACTGTTTACGGTCTAATTAAGACTTAATAATTTGAGGCGGACTAATTTATTACATAGTTCATATAAGAAGCCTGAATCAGGCCTGCCTGCTGGTTGTAATTAATAAAATCTGATTCAGTGTATAAGTTTATCCTAAAACTTGCCTAAGTGTTAGACGGAACCTATAGGCATGATATCTACAAAAAATAAAATTGATTGCAAATTGATTTAGGAAAAAAAAGTTTTCTAGTTAAAAACAAGTTTAAGAAGAGCACAAGTTCTGCCAAAAGCAATACGTTATTACAACTAGTTTTAAATTTACCAACGAGTGAGGCGATTAAGATTTGAATTAGAACCCCTATAGGCATGTTTTCTACGTGCTTGCCAACTTAAAACATTATTATTGACAATAGAACAGTACAGAAATTCTACACCATGATATCTAAGTGTTGTGTGATATCTAATTATATATATTTTTTTTTTTTGTTATTAGGACCTATAGACAAGTTTGCCTAGTGAAAGCAGGTATGCAAGAATCAAAAAGGACCTATATGCATATTTTCTATGTGCGTGTGCAGAAGCTATAGACATAATATCTACATGAAAGTCTAAATGAGAATGCAGAAGTTCTTATAGTCATGGTAACTAAATGAGAATGTAGAAGTTCTTATAGACATGATAGCTAAATGAGAATGCAGAAGTTCTTATAGACATGGTAACTACATGAAAAATTGTAGAAATCTTCTAGGCATGGTAACTACATGAAAAATGCAGAAATCTTATAGGCATGGTAACTACGTGAAAAATGCAGGAGTCTTATAGGCATGGTAACTACATGAAAAAATAGTTAAATTAGAGATTCCTATAAGAAAATTATCTACCCTTTTACATGCATGGTTACCCCTCCCTTTTCACTAACCATCCCCAAAAGTTTATTATAAAGTTATTGCAGCCCAAAGAAAATAAAGAAAATACATCAGAAATTGAAAATTACAACCAAGAAAAGCATGATTCAGACTTCCTGTCTGAAGTATGAAGTAAACCAACTCCAAAGATCAGATTTCAAAAGTCTTTCTCTCATTTGGGGTGTGTCAGATTTCCCTAAGAGCCTCACGTGGACTCCAGGAAATGCTTACACCTCAAATACATTACCAAACTAGGACAATAATGCAGTGTGGAAGGGCCAGCCCTCAAGTGTCCAAGTTCAGAGGGAACTCAAGGTCCCAAGGCAAGACTCACAAGAGTGGGCAGAACTTAGGAACTAAGAGAGAGTGCAAGTGCAGAATTATGGAAGGGGAAAGGGAAATGGAAACAGTTCACATTAATGCACACATGGGTATAGGGAATGGGGAGTTGCAAGAGATAAAAGCAGGCTAGTGGGCATAACCCAACAATGAGAGATGCTGGTACACCCAAAAGCCTACTAGAACATATTGTTTGGAGGTTAGGATCCCCTAAGAGATCAAGTTTAATCCATAGAAAATAACTTGCATATTGCTATGTTTTAAACTGTAACTCAAAGCACATAAAGGGAATAGGGATAGGGATTCATAGAAAAAATAAGCAAAAGGAAATCAACATGCTAGTTTAGGTATTTGACTCGGCAGAAGTAGTAAAGAAACATAGATGTGGAAAGCTGTAAGTAAACATATTGTGGTGATGCTAAAAATTAAAATTAGGACATACCAGTTTCAAGGAAACAAATAGGGAAACAGCAGTAGTCTTGTGAAAGTCAGAATGCAGACAAGAAGACAGAGTTCTATTATGCGAGAGTGAGAATTTAGAAGTGAAGGATTGTTAATCGTAGTAATGGAGGATCATTAAAATCATGTGTGCTTTGTGTTAAAGAGTCAAGTATTTATAGTGTGAAAGTCATGAGGAAATAAGGTAAGAAAATAATTGAAGACTAATTATAAATCAATTACATAAGACTCCCTTTAATTACAGGATTCAGATTCAAATGGGTAAAACTGTTTAAGGAAATGAATTAAATAAACACTTTGTGTAAAGCATGCAATTGAGAGCAAATACATAAAGGCTATTTAAGGACAGGGTTTTGACAATACACGGTTTGTGCAAATAAGGCAAGGGAATCAATTAACAGCCAGTAAATCATAAGGTCTGAAATTTGGTATGAATGAACCAAGCCATAAAAGATAAAGAAGGGTTTTACCTTAGTCAAGTCACATTGGAAATCAGTAAAAGATGGAAAGAAATCAATCAAGCTATATTCAGATGGGAGTTTACACTAGTTGCAAATTTGAAAACCATTTTAGAGGAAAATTCATCATATATAAGGAGCATGTGAGCATGAAAGAAGACTGTCGTGTAAATCAGTAGGGAAAAAATCCAGTGTAGAAAAGTTTAGCGAAAAGTTCAGCATTGTATGAAAACAAATATCCACACTCAGTTCAGAGACTCAAAGTCAGTCTAAAAGAATTAGGGGTTTCAAGATAAAACTCTAGTTCAAGCAAACCATAAAGCAAGGATGAGAGGGCAGGCAATTGAATCGAAATCATGTTTAGGACTTTCAGAAAATAACCATTCTTCTTCAGCAACGGAACTCATGAAAAAGCGTGATAGCAAAGTAATATACAATCGTAGTAGAAGGATTCAAAGAACATACTGGCAAATACTGATAAGAATAGTAGAAAAAAAAAGAAACCTAAACAGGGCTCAGTAGAAGGCAAATAAAGAAACTTAAAAACTTAGTAGGAAAATACAGTAGACGAACACAAGAACACCGGAAAAGTATAGCAGAAAAGCATATAGGGAAACGCAGTAGGATAAATATATAAGAACATGATAAAAATATAGTAGAGAAGTCTACGAGACGATAGTATAGGAAAACACAATAAGATAAACATACAAGAGATTATACGAGGACACATCAGAGGCAAACACACAAATAACGAAAAAGAAAAATCATAAGACACTTAAACACTTTTTGGAAAACCCTAAATTGGAAAAGAAAGGCTATGAAAGTAATTTTCAAAAGAAGAGTTAGGGAAATCGTTTGAAAACTCAAGTAGAGCATAGATACACAACAAATCTAAAAAAATCGGAGAAAACCTCAAAGTGTTAGGGTTTCAAAGGAACACTAGAATGAGAAAGACTTTGAAAAGGTCACCGATCTGAGTCGGAGAGGTCAGAACCAGGGTTAAAACACCATGGTACGCCGGAGCAAGGCTGGAGATGATGAGAGAAACCTAAATTGACAGAGGTCTGGGTGAAAACCTTCGAAGTTAGGCCTCGAATATTCAGATATCAAGCACATAGGAGCAATAGTAGGTGAGTATAGGACTCCCAAAGCTTGAGAAACCATGGTTTCCGGTGGGTTTCACGATGGGAGATGGTAGGAGACGATTAGGGTTAGGGAAGGTTCGAGAGAGTTTGAGGGGGGTGAAGGGATTCAAAGGCGGCATCTCAGGTGAAATGATCTAGGGTTGAGGGGGTTTGGGAAATTAAAAAGGAAAGAAAGGATCGTGGCCATTGATAAATTTGATCAACGGCCTGGATTTATTAGGGAGCCGAGCAGGTTGGATTAAGTTAGGTCATGGGGGGGTAATTTTAAGATTTGGGCCTATCCAATTAAGATTGAAATTGAGTTAATTGGGATGGTCGATTTAGGCTAAAATTGAAATAAAATAGGGCTAGATTTTAAATAGCTACTTTTTCCCTTTTTATTTTATAAAAATAGTAAAGTGATTTCTGAAAACAAATTAAAGGTGCTAAACTAATAAACGATATATAAATATTAAATTAAAAATAATGGAATTAAATTGGTAATGATAAATCAATTAATTCTTAAAATAGGCTAATATTGCAATTACATGCAATTTAGCTTTAAAAATATTTAAAAAAATTGTAAAAATGTGTAAAAATTATATTAGCTATATTTTAGGATAAATATGAGAATAAAATAAATTAATCACCAAAATGATAATTTAAGGAATAATTATTGGTTTTTGTATTGCTAAAATAGGGCAATAATTTGATTAAAAAATCTTTTAAAAATTAGGAAAAATACTAAAACATTTGGACACACTTATACATGCATACATATGCTATTTTAAAATTATTTTGCATATATAAATATACAGGAAAAATTGGGTATCAACAGTTGCCCCTCTTTACCCGGGAAGGATGAAAGAGTTGTCGGATAAAGATATGATGGCCAATTTTGACCTAGTAAAATGGTTTGAAGAGGTTAACCGTGCTCTATTCCTTAGCTGCCTACATATCCCTGGTCTTATAGGAATCAGGCCATATGTAGTTCAGGATCCGTCGGCGGAATATACCGATGGAGATCTTTTAAGAACTGACGCGATATTCAAGTTTGGGATGGATGGTTAAAGCCTAATAGGGTTGTGGGAACTGGAGCGGGATTGCTCCTGCTGAGACGGCTTTTCTAGCTGATTTACCTGCAAATAAGTAATACAAGTGTATATTGTGCGAAAAAATTTAAACATGCTACAGGTTCCCGTCGGACCATGAATGTTGTCTTTGGATGGTTAGGATGACATCCTCAGACCATGACGTCCTGGGCCTTAAAGCGTATGATGAAGGATTTGCAGACCATGAAATGATGCTCCCAAGATATGAGAATGATGCCTATGAGCTATGATGCCTTTTAATAATGATATTCAAAAGATAAAAGGGGTCCTCAGACCATGGCATGGCGTTCTCGGGCTATGCAAATGGTGCCTGCGAACAATGACACCCTTGGACAATTCAGTGATCTTTCAGCCCATGAAATGCATTAGGTGGCGATCTTTTCAGCCGATGCATTCGTAAATAAAGGTGGCGATATTTCATCCATGCAAGATGTAAATAAAGTGGTGATATTTTAGCCGATGCTGGACATAAAAAAAGCGGTAATCTTTCAGCCATGCCAGATGTAAATAAAGTGGTGATATTTCAGCCGATGCAGGTAGAGCTTAACCTCGGATGGCAGAATAGTAGCCTTATGCAATGCAGGAATGCAGATGGAGACATTGCTTAGTCTCGGAAAGCAAAATGGTAGCCTTATGCAATGCAGGAATGCTGATAGAGACAGTGCTTAGTCTCGGAAGGTAGAATGGTATGCAATGCAGGAATGCAGATGGAGGTAGAGTTTAACCTCGGAAGGCATAATGGTAGCCTTATGCAATGCAGGAATGCAGATGGAGACAATGCATAGTCTCGGAAGGTATAATGGTAGCCTTATGCAATGCAGGAATGCAGATGGAGACAATGCTTAGTCTCGGAAGGCAGAATGATAGACTTATGCAATGCAAGAATGCAGATGGAGACAATTCTTAGTCTTGGAAGGTAGAATGATAGCCTTATGCAATGCAGGAATGCAGATGGAGGTAGAGCTTAACCTCGAAAGGCAGAATGGTAGCCTTATGCAATGCAGGAATACAGATGGAGACAATGCTTAGTCTTGAAAGGCAGAATGGTAGCCTTATGCAAGAGATAAAAGGTGAATAGTAATAAAATTTCTTAGCTGATAACCGATAGCTGATGTGATATTGTGGCTGCTGGGGATATTGTGTGCGGATAGCAAATGCGAATTGGTGTGACGGTTCTGAGAGTTGTATTGTTAAACAGTATGATTGCATAACATATTTGATGTTTTGTGACTTGGGTGCCTGCATCTAAAGAAAAATCGTGAGTTTGTAAAGGGGAAAGGTTAGTTCGTGTCCCCGCTGACTTTGCTTGACCTATTCGGCTCTGATCTGATGACACGGTATGTATCATAGGGGTAACATTACTGAACAAAGAGATTTTGATAATAAACATGCATGAGTTTGTTAAAGATATGACATAAGTATATATTTAAGAAATAGTTTTTTTAGATTAACCGATGATGTGGCGTGGTTCAGAACATTGCAACCTCTCTCGCTTTGGAATTTTGAAGGTCCTCCTTAAAATTCTGCCCCAGTTTACTGGGTTGCTGCTTCTGACGGTTGCTTGCGATGATCGGCTAAAGTTACTTCTGAATTTTGAGGGTCCTCCTCAAAATTCTGCCCCAGTTTCCAACTGTAGGGGGAAATGAAAATTTTATTGAATTGTGATCAAACCCATAAGGCTACCTACGTATCCCCTCTTAAATAGGAATCAGGTCAGACATAGTTCAAATTATATCACATAGGAAAAACATAAGATTACACATAGTCGCACTTGACTGCATCTGAATTAATTGGTTTTGGCCAAACTTCTCCGTCCATTTCTGCAAGTATAAGGACTCCTCCCGTCAAAACCCGATGGACCATGTATGGACCCTGCCAATTGGGAGAGAACTTCCTTTTGGCCTCATCTTGATGTGGGAAAATTTTCTTTAACACCAGCTACCTCGGTGTGAACCGTCTTGGCTTGACTCTCTTATTGAAAGCTCTGGACATTCTGTTCTGGTAAAGCTGACCGTGGCAAACTGCATTCGTTCTCTTCCCATCTATAAGAGCCAGCTGCTCGTAGCAGCTTCGTACCCATTCTACGTCTTCGAGCTCAGCTTCTTGTATGATCCTTAAGGAGGGGATTTCTACTTCGGCAGGAATGACTGCCTCTGTAACATAAACCAACATATAGGGAGTTGCGCCAATTGATGTACGGACTGTGGTGCGATACCCCAATAAAGTAAATGATAGCTTCTCAGGCCACTGCTTATGCTTCTCTACCATTTTCCTCAGTATCTTCTTGATGTTTTTGTTGGCGACTTCTACGGCTCCATTCATCTGGGGCCTGTAGGCTATGGAATTTTTGTATCTGATCTTGAAGGTTTCACACATATCTTTCATCAAGTCATTGTTGAGGTTGGCACCATTATCAGTAATGATTGACTCCGAGATCCCGAACGGACAAACAACAAGGTCGCGAACAAAGTCTTCCATGACTTTCTTAGTCACGTCTCTGTAAGATGCTGCTTCGACCCATTTGGTGAAATAGTCAATTGCCACTAGGATGAATCTTTGCCCGTTGGAAGCGGAAGTTTCAATTTCTCCAATAACATCCATTCCCCAAATGGCGAACGGCCATGTTGAGCATGTTGCATTAAGCTCATTTGGTGGCACCCTTATCATGTCTGCATATATCTGGCAGCGGTGGCATTTTCGGACGTACTGGATGCAGTCTTACCACCTTAGAAGTAACCAAAAGTAACCAAAAGTAACCAGCATGGAGTATCTTCTTAGCTAAGATAAAGTCATTCATATATGGACCACAGGTCCCGGCATGAACTTCCTCTAGCAGTTTAGATGTTTCCTTAGCGTCGACACGCCTTAGTAATCCCTAATCCGGAGTCCTCCTACAGAATTCCTCCGATGTGAAAGAAATTGTTTGACAATCTTCGAAGTGTGCGCTTCTGAGTAGTATTTGCAATCTCTGGGTATTCACCTTTTGCAAAATATTCCTTGATATCGTGAAACCAAGGTTTTCCATCTTCTTCTTCCTCGACATGAGCACAATAAGCTGGCTGATTATGGATTTTCACCGGAATAGGATCAATGAAGTTTGTATCTGGATGTTGTATCATGGATGACAAGGTAGTCAATGCATCGGCAAACTCATTTTGGACTCTAGGAACATGATTGAACTCTATCTTTGTGAACCTTTTTCTCAACTCCTGTACATGGTGCAGAAAAGGGAGTATCTTGGAATTCTTGGTCACCCATTCTCCTCGTACCTGATGTATGAGTAGGTCTGAGTCCCTAATTACTAGCAACTCCTGGATGTTCATGTAAATGGCCATCTTGAGCCCTAAGATGCAGGCTTTGTACTCAGCCATGTTGTTGGTGCATGGGAACCTGAGTTTGGTGGATACCGGATAGTGCTGACCGGTTTCTGATACTAGGACCGCTCCTATGCCGACTCCTTTGAAATTTGCTGCTTCGTCAAAAAACATTCTCCAACAGTCATAGGAATTTGCAATATCTTCTCCTATGAATGATACCTCTTCATCCGTAAAATACGTCTTTTGGGCTCGTATTCTCCATCCATAGGGTTTTCGGCCAGGTGATCTGCTAATGCATGTACCTTGACTACTTTCTAGGTCACGTAGATAATGTCGAATTCACTCAACAGGATCTGCCATTTGGCAAGCTTTCTAGTGGGCATGGGCTTCTGGAAGATATATTTCAAAGGATCCATCCTTGATATAAGATATGTAGTATAGGCACAGAAGTAGTGCCTCAGCTTCTGGGCCTCCCAAGTTAAAGCACAGCAGGTGCGTTCTAACAGAGAATATCGGGCCTCGTACCGAGTGAACTTTTTGCTGAGGTAGTAAATGGCCTGTTCTTTCTTTCCTGCCTTATCATGCTACCCCAGGATGCAACCAAAGGCACCATCTAACACTGTGATGTAGAGTATCAAAGGTCTACTCGGCTCGGGCGGGACCAAAACCGGTGGCGTTGACAAGTACTCCTTGATTCTATCGAAAGCTTTCCGGCAGTCATCAGTCCATTCAATGTGGCATCCTTCTTCAACATCTTGAAGATCGGCTCACATATAACTGTAGATTGTGCTATGAACTGGCTGATGTAGTTAAGCCTCCCTAAGAAGCTCATCACATCTTTCTTGTTCCTTGTTGGTGGCAATTCTTGAATGTCTTTGATCTTCTATGGATCCAGTTCTATTCCCCGATGACTCACAATGAACCTAAGCAATTTTCAAGCTGGAACCCCGAATACACATTTTGCGGGATTCAGTTTCAGGTTGTATCTTCTCAGTCTGTTGAAAAACTTCCTCAGATCTTCCATGTGATCAGTGGCTTTCTTGGATTTGATTATGACATTATCCACATATACTTCAATCTTCTTGTGTATCATGTCATGAAAAATGGTAGTCATGGCCCTCATGTAGGTGGCCCCTGCATTCTTTAACCCGAATGGCATCATCTTGTAGCAGTACATTCCCCACGGCATAATGAAAGCCATTTTCTCAGCATCTTCTTCATCCATCCAGATCTGATGGTATCTCGTAAAACAATCTACAAATGATTGCAACTCGTGCTTGGCACAATTGTCAATCAGGATGTGTATGTTTGGCAAGGGGAATTCATCTTTTGGACTAGCCCGGTTGAGATCTTGGTAGTCGCTACAGACTCTAACCTTCTCGTCCTTCTTCGGTACTGGCACAATGTTGGCTAACCATGTTGGATATTCCACTACCCTGAGAACCTTAGGTTTGACCTGCTTAGTGACTTCTTCCTTAATTTTCAAACTCATATATGGCTTGAACTTTTTGAGCTTCTGCTTTACTGGTGGGCAGACTGGATCGGTTGGTAGTTTGTGAGCCACAATAGATGTACTCAGCCCAGTCATGTCGTCGTACGACCAGGCGAATATGTCTTTATATTCCCTTAGAAACTCTGTGTATTCTTCCTTTTTTGATGGTGACAAATGAACGATGATTCGTGTTTCCTTGATGTCTTCTGCATCCCCCAAGTTAACGATCTCAGTCTCGTCCAGGTTGGACTTAGGTCTATTTTCAAAATTCTTAACTTCTTTAACAATCTCTTCCGATATATCATCTCCCTCTGAATCTATGTCTGTTTGTTGCATTTCTCGTTGCATGTCACAGTCATCAAGATAAGTAATAGTAATGCTATATAAATAAAGTAATGAGAGAAAATAATAATAGTAAGATTTATAAGAAAACCGAAATGCATTGATAAATTCCATAAGTGTTTTTTGAACATTGGAGCCCTTTCTTGCAAAAAATAAAAATGCGAAAGGAAAGCAAACTAGTAAAATAAAATAGTGCATGATGCTTGTTTAGCCTTGCTACCCCGAGGCTCGCTGGGCTCTGGTGATTTCGGCGGTCCAGTTATTGAGGCATGCTCCTCTGCTTACAGCCTGTATGGAAGGGCCTTCCTCCCCCTCTTACTTGAAAATGACACCACAATCCATATTATCGTCTTCTTAGAACAAATTCCTCACTGTTGCTAGTGCTTCTTCTTCTTTTGACTCGTAAATGACCTCGGCCGGCTAGAAAGTCTGCTCCAAATGGGGTATTGTCTGCTCCAAAGGATATTAAGGGTCGCGCCATGGTGGCGACCAGTGGTTGAATTCCTCCCAAGCATACTCATATCCCAATCCAAAGGTGCTGCCATGTTTCTTGAGCTTGATGGGGTTAGTGATTCCTTGGAGTTTCTTGCCAAGTCCCTTGCCAGGTTCATACCCGCTCCAATTCAATATGCTTTCAATTTTGTTATCCCACCATTTATCCTTATCGAATGTGTTGACTCGCTCGATGTGGTGGTAAGTTTCCCCGCCTATCCTTCTCCTTCCTCCAATTGCTGGAATGGTCTGGCGACTGTATATGAGATTGCTATTTGATGATGTCCAAATCCACTACTAAAAAGTAATAGACACGGTCGCATGCAATATAATTTATCCAACTATGAGTCGGTGTCGAGTCCTATGCGATTAGGAATGTAAGAAAATTATCGCTTATCGCGCAATGCCAAACACTAAGAATTTTGGTTTGAAAATATTTTATATCTAAATGCGAAAATGTAAACTAACCTAGAAAGCAAGTAAAATGATCAATGGCTACAAGTATGGTTGCATCGGGAATTACACTCAAGTAACGATCCAATGTATTTCACGATTTTACAAATATGAGCGAGTTTATGTTAATTAGCCACGGATAATAATTCTTAATTAGCTTCTTCCGAAGACTAACAAGACTTCCTAATTGAATTATCCCTAAAACAATTAGAAGATTAAGCACACCCGGAATGGCTACAAGTAGTTCAATCCTATCCCTAGGTAGAATCTATAAAATGAGGGTTAACGCCTCAAGTTCTTGTTAATTAATCTTTCCCAACCCCAAATTATCTTTTCCAAAATTAATTCGGAGTTAATGGGCGAGTCCTAGGGTTAGCTAATCCCTTTGGAAACATTAAAGAACAAGAATAATTAAAGTAACAATAACTCACTTCATAAATATATAAAAATCATTCAATACATAAGCACAACAAGGTATTTAATCCACACTTTAAATATGAATATTTCCATAAACAAGGTTCAAGTGTTGGAAATAAATACTACACACTTAAATATTCAATACAAAGCAAGGAAAAGAAGAAATAAACATAAATAGGTAAGAAAATCTTAACCCCAAGCTTCAATCTTCAAGACCCAAGTGTGTGTGCAAAACCTTAGCTTCAATAAATGTTCTCTCTAGCCCTATGAACTGAAAATAAGCCAAAGATCTGCCAAAGACTTGCTTGGATGAGTATAAAAATGGTTTGGGGTTTAGAAAATGTGAAAAGACCAATTTGCCAAATCTGATGCCCGACAATCGCATTTGCGGAACTATTCACGCAGAAGCGAAACCTCTAACGTAGAAGCGAAAATGGAATTCATATACTGCCTCGTAGATGCGATCCTTAAGTCGTAGAAGTGGTTTCTCCATTCTCAGCCACTTTCACAAAAGCGGTTCATTCTTCACAGAAGCATGATCGCTTCTGCATCTTTTCCTCCGCAGAAGCGTAAAGTCCCCATCCAGGCCTACACCACAAAAGTGGTCAATTTTACGCAGAAGCGTGGTCGCTTCTGCGATCAAACTTCTGCAAAATTGGAATCACTGGATGTTTTGCATGATTTCACTCCCTTTTGCTCAATTCCGCTTCAATTCAATCTCAATCACTTCGTAGCATCATTTACCTAAAAATCTAAAAACAACCACCATAAACGACCTCATGTTAATTAAAAGGACATAAAAGCAAAGGAAAAGAGGCTAGATTGAGTGGTAAAATCACCACTCATCACTATCGTCGCTGTGAATGATCACCTCTTGGTGGTTCCACTCAAACTGCACTGCATGATGCAGTATTGACGCTACGGCCCCAGCGACATAAATCCATGGTCATCCCAACAATAGATTGTAAGATGCCGGAACGTCTATCACTTGGAAATCAACGTCGAACCAAGTAAGCCCCATTTCAAACACAAGCTAATTTCCCCAATAGTAGACCTTTGAGAACCGTCTAAAGCTTTGACGTTGATGGCCCCATCCTTGATCTCGTACAGCCCCTTTCCCAATGTCCTAAGTGTTACCAACAGACAATGTTGAGACTGGACCCCCCCCCCAATAGACCAGGATCCTGGTAATAAAATAATCTTTGCATTGCACGGTGATGTGCAATGCCTTGTTGTGACTCAACCCCTCAAGCGGCAGCTCATCTTCATGAAAAGTGATTTTGTGACTTTCCAACACCTTCCCTACCATGTTAGCCATCTCTCCACCGGTGATGTTACTTGGTATATACGCCTCACTTGGCACCCTTATCAAGGCATTCTCGTGTGCATCAGAACTCTATAGCAAAGCAAGGATAGAAATATGTGCTGGTGTTTTGTTCAGTTGATCAATGACTGAGTATTCTTTGGCTTGTATCTTTATCCAGAGATCGTCGGGACCAGTTTCATTGACCCTTGGCCGACTATAGACCTACTTGCTTGACTCAGCCAAATGCTTCGAGGTATAAACCATGTCGGTTCTTATCATTCACTACGCCACAACGGTTTCACCAACCCTAACCTTTCCTTTTCTTCTAGCCTTGGCTGTGTAGTCCCATGGTATAGCCTTTGTATGGAATGGTGTTATGGCTGACATTGCCACTGGAATCGGCGTAGCTATCTTTTCTCTAGATGGAGCAGGCTTCTTAGGTAGTAAGACTGCAACTTCAAAGGGTGTAGGTGTGTTTGTTGGTGACATAAACTCAACCTCAATCAGCGCTAGCGTCTTCGCAGAGGGTGGTGTTTTAAACTCGAGTGGCATGGACATGTTTACCTCAGCATCTCCAAAAGGCTGAATTTGGACCACAATCGGGTTGAGGGTGACTACTAGCTTCTTTATATTGTCGCCTTCTATAATTAAACCGATTGATCCCTTGGGGTCCCAGTCATCCTCTATCTTAATCATGTGAACACCTACACCTTTGTGGTCTGGCAGAGGATTATTGCAGACATTCGGAGCAGGCTCCTTTGCTACAATGATCTTATTGTCAATCAAAGTTTGGATATTATCTTTCAGAGAGTGGAATTCATCCATGGTATGTCCTTTCATTCCAGAATGGTATGCACAAGATTTATTTGGATTGAACCACTGAGAAGGGAGGTGTTATAGTAGGGATAGGGGTGACATAACCAGCAACTTTGAGCCTTTCGTATAGCTGGTCAATTGGTTCAGCAATGGCGGTATATTGCTTGGGAAGTCTGCGGTCAAAATTTAGTTGTGGTCTAAGAAAGTTTTGACATGGGGGAGATGATTGATAGTGGGATGGTTGGGTATTGTAGGCTTGGTAAACATGTGCCAATTGGCAGTATTTAGGTAAAGTGGGCTGATATTCGGGAGGTGGAGCTAATTGATAAGTGGGTGGTGGAAAATGGTAAGAGGGTGAGGGTGCTTGGTAATTTGGAGTAGGTTGATATATAGGTGGAGGCATTGGATAGGTTTGGTACTTCATAGTGGATTTGGTCCTCTGTGCAACCATTACAGCACCTACGTCCCTTTTCTTGGACGTACCACCAGATTGTAAAGCCTTATTAGTAGCCTTCAAGGCTTCAAATTTCGTAACCATACCACTCTTGATGCCTTCCTCAATCCTTTCTCCAAGCTTGATGATATCAGAAAATTTATGATTCTCTATCAGCATCAACCTCTCATAATATTATGGGTCCTAAGCCAGGACAAAAAACTTGTTCATTTGTTCTTCTTCTAATTCCGGTCTAACCTTAGCAGCTTTTGATCTCCAGCGAGTGGCATACTCGCGGAAGCTCTCTGTGGGTTTCTTCTTCAAGTTTTGGATGTAGAAAACATCTGGCACATTCTCCATATTGAACCTGAATCTGTCCATAAAATCAGATGCCATGCTTACCCAGTTTGACCACCTCTTCGGATCCTGGCTAATGTACAAGGACAAGCCGTCTTCCTTCAAGCTCTTCATGAAAAGCTTCATGCGGATTTTCTCATCTTGTCCCACTCCAACCAGCTTGTCGCAGTATGTTCTCAAGTGAACCCTGGGATCCCCTATTCCATCAAACATTTCAAACTTAGGAGGTTTGTACCCCTCGGGCAGTTCGACGTCGGGATGTATGCATATATCTTCATAATTTAGCCCCTCAATTCCCTTACTGCCTTCAACACCTTGAATTCTGCTAGTCAACTTTTTAAGCTCTTCGGCCAGATTTCTGATACGCGAGTCCTTATCATTGGACTCGGGTGTGCTTGAGATGGGCTGGGTGGAGTGTGGCACAGTCTCCATGTAGATGTGGGTATTGTATTGGGTATGGCAGTGGTCATTTATGGAGTTCAAAGGTTCCGGGATGAGCAGTGGAGTACTATTGGAAGTGTGGAAAGTATTGCAATGGTGGTGAGAAGTGGGATGGTTTTGTTGCTTTGGGATATTTTGTGGAGGTACAGGATTCTGAGTGTTTGGGAAAGTAACCTTTGCAGTGGTAAGGGAAAATGACAGACTTGCCAAATTCCGGACTTGATCAATTCTTCCTAAAACTTCAACAGCTTTTGTTCCAGTTAGGATGCATTTTCCTTGGGGACCAGAGTACCATGAGCGACCTCTACCCGTTTAGTTGAGTTGTTCGAATATTCCATTTTACCTTTGTTTTTATGTTTGACAGGACAGGGAGGATGAGTAGGTGGAGGGCCCCTGGATCTCGTAAAATATGATAATGTTGCCAGAGTTCACGAACTAACCTTTGGGGAGGGGAATAAACAAAAAGTAAAAGCAAAAAGGTAATAAGTCAGTGAGGATCATTAGGAAAAATGTTGCATTATTTAAACACGTAGTACTAAAATATAAAGCGTGTCCTAATTTGGGGACCTCATTGTGCCCGAGGTAGGCCTAGCGACAAGTTAGTTTTGAAGAACTTAGAATGCTAAATGCCTCATTTCATTGATAAAAAGTAGTCGAATCCCAAAACGACACTAAATAACAAGAAAATAAAAATCAGTAATGGTCATTGGCCTTATTACATCTTATGAAGCGAAAATGGAAATTCCTATCTATTTGGTCCCGGAAGGACCTTCCCCAGACTTGGCATTGTTGGACCCCTCGAACAGCTCTCCCACCTCGCGCAGTCCTAGTAGCAAGTAAGCTCTAGATGTCCACCTTCATTTCCTTCAGCAATTGGGCTATCTTCAACCCTCTTTAGAAACTTCTTTTCCAGTTCCACTATTCCCCGCTCCAAATAGACCAGTCGTTTATTGGCACTGACAGCCATATCCTTCTATTCTTCAATTAGTTTTTGATTGGCTTCTTGTATTTCACAATGCTCATTTTTGCATTCTCGAATCCTCTTGTGCAGTTGGTTGTACTTGACCAGTGACTCAGCCTTTTCATCGATGATCCTGTGACCTCGAACAAACCCGGGTTGACCCCAGCCATTGTGATTGTCCTCCAACCAGCCTGAATAGTGTGGGGTACAACCAGCATGGTATCTGTCTAGTTCGATGGTGTCCTTTCCAAGATAATTTTGCAATGCCACATATGTTGAGCATGGAACCTGTGCGGACTATCGTCATTCTGGAAGTCAGCTCGGAAGTGACTCATCTTGTCGACCCTTGGTATAACCTACTTCCTACCAGCCTATCTCATAACTCGGAGAGGGACATAAGGGTAGGTCCCTTTCAAATCGATCAGTATCAGAAATGGCGCATCCCTGGATCGAACGATGAATTCTTCAGTAGGGAACCACTCGAGCATCCATTGTACCCGGTCTTCAGTCAAATTATCAAAGAGTTAGACCCATTCTCTAGAATTTTCCGGTTGGGCAAACATGTTGGGCATGTAATTCATTCGCTTTGGGTGATGAAAGGCGATATGATCGTCCCAGTCCCTTCGATGGATTTCCTGCCAGTACTCACCCCTTTGGAGATGTTCCATGAGCCAAAGTTGAAGTAGCAGATTACAGCCCTCGAAATTTTTATCTCCCTGTTGACACCTTTCTAGGGCTTGGTATATTTCTGCAATGATCATTGGTACAAGACTGAATGGTTGTCCGTCAATTCCTTCCATTAGAGTTTTGGTGATCATAGTTATCCTAGTATGGATTCTTGCTTTCTTCATTAGAAACACTATCATCCCCAAGAAACAGAACATGAATACAAAGACCCTTCGATGAATATGCCCTAATGATGTAACGGCGAACTCGTCAGGATAAGTACGGTAAGATTTGTTGTGACCATACCTCTCGTACAAGTAGTCAAAGGGAATGTATGACTCCTTCAAACATGTCAAGTCTGGATTCTTCTTTAAACCCATCATTTTGGAGAAAATATCTACCCTTGTGGTTTTCTGGCATTAACAAACCTAGAGTTTCCCATGGTATACCAGCTAGTCCTCGTATTTCCTCAAGCAGGAGCGTTATCTCAATGTCTCCAAAGCGGAACACATACCCATCACAATCTTAGAATAGATTGGCATCTTCTATGATTTTGTTGTTGGGTTGAATTTCCAGGAGAGAAGGTAGATTTTCTAGATATTTCCTGACAAGAGCTTGATCACTGGAATGAAGATCCTCCCACCAGCTCAACAATTTTGGGTGGACATTGGTGACCATGCCGAATCTAGGGACTTCGTGCCTCATATTTCTGCAAGACAAAAGGTTAGACCCTTACCCCTTCCAGACTCAACTATTTAATATCAACAATTAGCATAAAGGCATTTTAGTTCTCTAAATAAATGCACAGAATGTGATGAGGTCTATTTTCATTTTTAGGAAAACCTAGTGGACTTTGGACAAGGCTATCTTAAAGAGTCACTATGCGGACAACATAACTGACTCGGATAGGTTTGACCATGATGCATGCATAATTTAAAGAAAAAGAGTTGGGGTTTTAGACTGGTACCCTTGAGCGGACAACTCAAGAGGGAAAGGCGTGGTACTATCGACGGCACCGTTTATCGACTAGTTTTACCGTAAATATGCCTTTGCCGGATTTAGGGAGTAATAATATTGGAAGGACGCAACCACTCATTATAAGCGTTGCTATGGTATTTTGTTTGGCACAAGTGGAATATGATGTTGAAAACATGCTTATACAATAATTAAAACAAGTTGTCACATATTTGCACGTTACAAAAGCAAAAATTAAAACAATTCTTCATAACTTAAAACAGTAGTAAATGAAAGTAAAGGAAAGCAGTAAATGAAATAAAGAAAAGAAACAAAGAGACGAGCTAGTTTTGCAGTAGGAGAAGGAATTAAATACTTAAACGGATTAAACAAATAAAGGCACATAAGAAATGTAAAGTCACAGTAATTGCTTGAAATGGTAAAAGCCTAAAAGAAATTCCCAGTAGTCGCCATGCTGTCGCACCCCCTTTTTCTCGCGAAATTGGGTTTATGACATTTGGGAGGACAACTCGTTCCCTTTTGCGAATAGGGTTTAAGAGAATTTAAGATTCGCCGCCTAATGATTTAAGTGCATTAGGACACTAAGAAAGGTTTTGTTTGGACAACCAGAGATTGGGTAAGGGCTTGAAATTATTCCAAGGGGAAGGTGTTAGGCACCCCTCAGAATCCACTAGTGTGGTTCCCGGCCAAGCTATTGTCATGACTTAATGTACAAATAACATATAGACAAATAAAGCTTCAAATAAGAGGGGATTTTCACATAATGGTTAAAAATAAACAAAGTCGGAAAGCATTAAAAAGCGTTGATTTAGAAGAAACGATTCAAAGATTTAAAAGAAATGAAGAACAAAGGAAAGGGGGTCCTAGGTTTATTAATAATATGGATCACCCCACACAACACCCTGTAATCACTTATACACGTGGTGTTATCGTGTGGTCATTATATCTATATCTACCCTTTCCCACCCATTTAAGGTACTAAATCACGGAATAGTCTCGTTTACTTATTGCATGCTATTACCCGCCCCGAATCTATCAATCCCGGAGGTATTTGGGATTACTAATCCTGATTGGAGGAGATGTTGGGCTTATTTGTGGTTTCAAAAGATTAAAATACTAAGGCTACAATCAAAACACATATAACAAGTTTGGGGGGAGCATATAAGCAAATAACAACCTCCTTTAAACCAGAAAAATCACATAGTTTATCATGTCTTACACGTACTGTTTAAGGTCTAATTAAAACTTAATAATTTGAGGCAAACTAATTTATTACATAGTTTATATAAGAAGCTCGAATCAGGCTTGCCTGCTGGTTGTAGCTAATAAAATCTGATTCATTTTATAAGTTTATCGTAAGGCTTGCCTAAGTGTTAGACGGAACCTATAGGCATGATATCTACAAAAAAGAAAACTGATTGCAGATTGATTTAGGAAAAGAAAGTTTGCCAGTTAAAAATGAGTTTTAGAAGAGCACAAGATCTGCCAATGGCAATACGTAATTACTGCTAGTATTTAAATTTACCAACGAGTGAGGTGATTCAAATTTGAATTAGAACCCCTATAGGCATGCTTTCTATGTGTTTGCCAACTTAAAACATTGATATAGACAATAGAACAATACAAAAATTCTACACCATGATATCTATGTGTTGCGTGATATCTGATTATAAATTTTATTTTTGTTATTAGGACCTATAGACAAGTTTGCCTAGTGAAAAGCAGGTATGCAAGAATCAGAAAGGACCTATAGGCATATTTTCTACGTGCGTGTGCAGAAGCTATAGACATAATATCTACATGAAAGTGCAGGGTCCCTACACTCATGGCATCTAAATGAGAATGTAGAAGTTCTTATAGACATGGTAACTAAATGAGAATGCAGAAGTTCTTATAGACATGGTAACTAAATGAGAATGTAGAAGTTCTTATAGACATGATAGCTAAATAAGAATGCAGAAGTTCTTATAGACATGGTAACTACATGAAAAATTGCAGAAATACTATAGGCATGGTAACTACATGAAAAATGCAGAAATCTTATAGGCATGGTAACTACATGAAAAATGCAGGAGTCTTATAGGCATGGTAACTACATGAAAAAATACTGAAATTAGAGATTCCTATAGACAAATTATCTACCCTTTTACATGCATGGTTACCCCTCCCATTTCACTAACCATCCCCAAAAGTTTATTACAAAGTTATTACAGCCCAAAGAAAATAAACAAAATACATCAGAAATTGAAAATTACAACCAAGGAGAGCCTGATTCAGACTTCCTGTCTGAAGTATGAAGTAAACCAACTCCAAAGATCAAATTTCAAAAGCCTTTCTCTCATTTGGGGTGTGTCAAAAGTTCCCTAAGAGCCTCACGTGGACTCCGGATAGTGCTTACACCCTAAATACATTACCAGACTAGGATAATAGTGCATTGTGGAAGGGCCAGCCCTCAAGTGTCCAAGTTCAGAGGGAACTCAAGGTCCCAAGGCGAGGCTCACAAGAGGGGGGGCAGAACTTAGGAACTAAAAGAGAGTGCAAGTGAAGAATTATGGAAAGGGAAAGGACAAGGGAAACAGTTCACATTAATGCACACGGGGGTATAAGGAATGGGGAGTTGCAAGAGATAAAAGCAGGCTAGTGGGCATAACCCAACAATGAGAGATGTTGGCACACCCAAAAGCCTACTAGAACATATTGATTGGAGGTTAGGATCCTCTGAGAGATCAAGTTTAATCCATAGACAATAACTTGCATATTGCCATATTTTAAACTGTAACTCAAAGCACATAAAGGGAATAGGGATAGGGATTCATAGCAGAAATAATCAAAAGGAAATCAACAAGCTAGTTTAGGTATTTAACTCGGCAGAAGTAGTAAATAAATAGAGATGTGGAAAGCTGTAAGTAAACACATTGTGGTGATGCTGAAAATTAAAATTAGGACATATCAGTTTCAACGAAACAAATAGGGAAACAGCAGTAGTCTTGTGAAAGTCAGAATGCAGACAAGAAGAGAGAGTTCTATTATATGAGAGTGAGAATTCAGAAGTGAAGGATTGTTAATTGTAGTAGTGGAGGATTATTAAAATCGTGTGTGCTTTATGTTAAAGAGTCATGTATTTATAGTGTGAAAGTCATGAGAAAATAAAGTAAGAAAATAATTGAAGATTAATTGTAAATCAATTACATAAGACTCCCTTTAATTAAGGGATTAAGATTCAAATGGGTAAAACCATTTAAGGAAAGAAATTAAATAAACACTTTTTGTAAAGCTTGCAATTAAGGGAAAATACATAAAAGATGATGAAGGGTTTTACCTAAGTCGAGTCACATAGGAAATCAGTAAAAGATGGAAAAAATCAATCAAGCTATATTCAGAAGGGAGTTTACACTAGTTGCAAATTTGAAAACCATTTTAGAGGAAAATTCATCATATATAAGGATCATGTGAGAATGAAAGAAGACTGTCATGTAAATCAGTAGAAAAAAATCCAGTGTAGAAGAGTTTAGCAAAAAGTTCAACATTGTATGAAAACAAATGTCCACGCTCAGTTTAGAGACTCAAATTCAGTCTGAAAGAATTAGGGGTTTTGAGATAAAACTCTAGTTCAAGCAAACCATAAAGCAAGGATGATAGGGCAGGTAATTGAATCAAAATCATGTTTAGAAGTTTCACAAAAGAAACATGCTTCTTCAGCAACAGAACTCATGAGAAAACATGATAGCAAAGTAATATGCAATCGCAGTGGAAGGATTCAAAGAACATACAGTACAAGAATACAAGAACACCGAAAAAGTATAGCAGAAAAGCATATAGGGAAACACAGTAATATAAACATATAAGAACATGATAACAATACAGTAGATAAATATACGAGACCATAGTATAGGAAAACACAGTAAGATAAACATATAAGAGATGATACGAGGACAAAGCAGAGGCCAACACACGAATAACAAAGAAGAAAAATCATAAGACACTTAAACACTTTTCGGAAAACCCTAAATCAAAAAAGAAATGTTTTGAAAGTAATTTTCGAAAGAAGAGTTAGGGAAATCATTTGAAAACTCAAGCAGAAGCATAGATACACAACATATCTAAACAAAATCAGAGAAAACCTCGAATGGTTAGGGTGTCAGAAGAACCCTAGAATGAGAAAGGCTTTGAAAAGGTCATCGATCTGAATCGAAGAGATCAGAACCAGGCTCAAAACACCATGGTACGCCGGAGCAAGGTCGGAGAAGACTAGAGAACCCTAAATTGACAGTGGTCTGGGTGAAAACCTTCAAAGTCAGGCCTCGAATCTTCAGGTATCAAGAACATAGGAGCAATAAGAGGTGAGTATAGGACTCCCACAGCCTGAGAAACTATGGTTTCTGGTGGGTTTCACGGTGGTAGATGGTAGGGGACGATTAGGGTTAGGGAAGGTTCGAGAGAGTTTGAGGGGGTTGAAGGGATTCAAAGGTGGCGTCTCAGGTGAAATGATCTAGGGTTGAGGGGGTTTGAGAAATTAAAAAGGAAAGAAATGATCGTGGCCATTGATCAATTTGATCAACGGCCTGGATTTATTGGAGAGCCGGGCGGGTTGGATTAAGTTGGGTCATGGGTGGGTACTTTTAGGATTTGGGCCGGTCCAATTGAGATTGAAATTGGGTTAATTGGGGTGGTCGATTTGGGCTAAAATTGAAATAAATAGGGCTAGATTTTAAATAACCACTTTTTCCCTTTTTATTTTATAAAAATAGTAAAGTGATTTCTAAAAATAAAATAAAGGTGCTAAACTAATTAACAATATATAAATATTAAATTAAAAATATTGGAATTAAATTGGTAATGATAAATGCAATTAATTCTTAAATAGGCTAATATTGTAATTACATGCAATTTCGCTTTAAAAATATTAAATAAATTTGTAAAAATGTGTAAAAATTGCCTTAGATATATTTTGGGATAAATATGAGAATAAAATAAATTAATCACCAAAATGATAATTTGAGGAATAATTATTGGTTTTTGTATTGCTAAAATAGGGCAATAGTTTGATTTTAAAATATTTTAAAAATTAGGAAAAATACTAAAATATTTGGACACACTTATACATGCATACATATGCTATTTTGAAAGTATTTTGCATATATAAAATATACAGGAAAAAATTGGGTATCAACACTGATTCTAGGTCTTTAGGAGGCCTTAGCTCAGATTCTGAACGTGTCCACCAGTCTTGCTCAGGCAGTCTCTCTTTCGGACGCAACAGCCACTTCTCAGGGTGGGGGAGGTGCTTATACTCCTGCTGCCCATACACCAGAGTGGATGATGTAGGGACTCCAGATACCGGGGGCACTACCAGCCCAACTGGTGCCAGCTGCTCAGGCCCATGAGGTTCCTGTTGTGACTAATGATGAGCAGCGGAGACTAGAGAGGTTTGGTAGACTCCATCCTCTGTCTTTCAGTGGGACAGAGTCGGAGGAGGCCCAGGATATCATGGAAAAGTGTTAGAGGATTCTCCGTGTAGCAGGTATTCTAGAGACCAGTGGGGTCTCGTTCACTACTTTTCATTTTTCTAGGGCTCCCTTCAGCTAGTGGGAGGCTTATGAAAGGCGCAGGCCAGTCGGTGTAGCGCCACTTACATGGAAGAAGTTCTTAGTTCTCTTCTTGGAGAAGTACGTGTCGTAGTCTCGCAGAGAGGAACTGTTTAGATAGTTTGAGCAGTTACGTCAAGATGACATGTCTATGATACAGTACGAGATGAGCTTTTCTGAGTTGGCACGTCATGAAGTTAGGTTGGTTCCCGCTAATAGGAAGAGGATCAAGAGGTTCGTTGATGGCCTCACATTTCAGATGCGAGTGCTTATGACTAGAGACAGGGTATCTGGTGATACATTTGATGAGGTTACTAACATTGCTCGGCAGATAGAGATGGTCCGTAGCCAAGAGTAGGTCAAGAAGGAGGCCAAGAGGTCTTGTGGATCAGGTGGTTTTAGTGGTGTTCCTTCTGGAGGTCAGTTCTACCACGGCAGGGGTCGTCCCTATAGGCATGCATAGACTGCTCGTCCAGTTCACTGAGGTGCATCATCTGGCATGGTTCACACAGTTCTAGTAGGGTCAATCACCTCTCAGTGCCCTTTTAGCTCAGAGTTCATCTTATGCACCATCAGCTCAGGGTTCACCTATGTCGGGTCCTTCTAGTAGTTATCCCAGTGCTCAAGGCTCCCGTTAGTCCCCACCGCCATTCACAGGTAGAGGTTTCTTTGATTGTGGAGATTTGTGCCATATCAAGAGGCATTGTCCCTACCTTTCAGGAGGTTCAGCTCAGTAAAGAAGTTAGCCTATGACTTTAGCACCCATTACTTCACCACCCGCCAAACTATCTCGGGGTAGAGCTCAGTCAACTAGTAATCTCCTTAGAGGGGGAGGCCGATCAGATGGCAGCCAAGCCCAATTCTATTTACTCCCTACCAAACCAGATGCTACTGCTTCAGACATACTGATCACACGTATCAGCTCAGTATGTCACCTAGATGCTTCTGTATTATTTGACCATATTTCTACCTATTCATATATGTCATCATATTTTGCTCATTATCTAGATATGCCCCATGAGTTTTTAGCTTCATATGTTTATGTATCTACTCCAATGGGCGATACTATTATTGTAGACCGTGTGTACCGATCGTGTGTAGTGACTATTGGGTGATTGGAGACTAGATTTAATTTCTTGCTACTTAGTATGGTCAATTTTGACGTGATCTTGGGTATGGATTGGTTGTCTCCATGTCATGCTATTTTGGATTGTCACGCTAAGACTATGATGTTGGCGATGTTGTGGTTGCCATGGATTGAGTGACGAGGTTCTCTAGACTATGTTCCCAGTAGAGTGATTTCACACTTGAAGGCCCAGCGGATGGTTGGGAAAGTTTGTTTATCTTATTTGGCCTTTATGAGGGATGTTGGTTCTAATACCCCTAATATTTATTATGTCCCGGTGGTGCAAGATTTTCCGGATGTGTTTCCTGCAAACCTGTCAGGCATGCCGCCCGATAGGGATATTGACTTTGGTATTGACTTGGTGCCGGGAACTAAGTCCATTTCTTACCTCCGAATCATATGACATTGGCTGAGTTGAAGGAATTGAAGCAACAGCTTTAGGAACTTCTTGATAATGGTATTTTTAGGCCTAATATGTCTCCTTAGGGTGCACCAGTTTTGTTTGAGAAGAATAAGGATGGCACTAAAATAATATGCCTTGATTATAGGCAGTTGAACAAAGTCACAATCAAGAAAAAGTATTCTTTGACGCGTATTCATGATCTATTTGACCAACTTCAAGGAGCGAGGGTCTTCTCCAAGATTTATTTGAGGTCTGGGTATCACCAGCTGAATATTCAGATCGGATATTCTTAACACAACTGGCATGACCCGTTATGGTCATTATGAGTTCCTTGTGATGTCTTTTGGGCTGACTAACGCCCCAGCAGCGTTCATGTATCTGATGAACAGTGTCTTTCAGCCTTATCTCGCCTCATTTGTTATAGTGTTCATTGGTGATATCCCGGTGTACTCTCGCAGCTAGGAGGAGCATTCCCATCATTTAAGAGTTGTATTACAGCAGTTGAGGGAGGAGAAGTTTTATGCCAAGTTCTCCAAGTGTGAGTTTTGGCTCAATTCTGTGGCTTCTTGGAGCACGTGGTGTCTAGTGAGGGTATTCAGGTGGATCCGAAGAAGATAAAGACGGTTTAGAGTTGGCCCACACCGTCCTCAGCTATGAAGATTCGAAACTTTCTAGGGTTGGCTGGTTATGAAGGTCACTTTATGCAGGGTTTCTCGTCTATTGCATCACCCTTGACCAAATTGACCCAAAAGGGTGCCCCTTCCAAGTGGTCGGATGAGTGTGAGGAGAGCTTTCAGAAGCTCAAGACTGTCTTGACCACAACTCCAGTTCTAGTTCTACCTTCAGCTTCTAATTCTTATATAGTATATTATGATGCTTCTTAGTTCGATATTGGGTTTGATTTTATGCAAGAGGGTAGAGTGATTGCTTATGTTTCACGCCAGTTGAAGCCTCATGAGAAGAACTACCATGTTCATGATTTGGAGTTGGCTGCCATTATTCATGTATTGAAGATTTGGAGGCACTATCTCTAAGTTGTGCCTTGCGAGGTGTTTACAGATCATCGGAGCCTCCAGTATTTGTTCAAATAGAAGGATCTAAATTTGAAGCAACGGAGGTGGTTGGAGCTGCTCAAGGACTATGATATTACTATTCAGTATCATCCGGGGAAGGCCAATGTGGTGGCCGATTCCTTGAGTAGGAAGGCAGTGAGTATGGGCAGTCTTGCATTCATCCTTGTTAGTGAGAGACCTCCTGCAGTTGATGTGCAAGCCTTGGCCGACCAGTTTATGAGGACAGATGTTTCGGAGCCCAGTCGTGTTCTAGCCTTTGTGGTTTCTCGGTCTTCCTTATTTGATCGCATCAGAGAGCGCCGGTATGATGATCCTCATTTGCTTGTCCTCAAGGACAAGGTTCAGCATGATGATACCTGAGATGTTACTACTGGAGATGATGGGGCGTCGAGGATTCAGGGTCGGATACGTGTGCCCAATGTAGATGGGCTACGAGAGTTGATTCTTGGGGAGGCCCATAGCTCGCAGATTCCATTCATTCGGGTGCCGCGAAGATGTACCAAGACTTGAGGCATTACTATTAGTGGAGGACAATGAAGAAGTGTATAGTTGGGTTTATAACTAGGTGTCTTAACTGTTAGTAGGTAAAGTATGAGTATCATAGACCGGGTGGATTGCTTTAGAGGATAGAGATCCCATAGTGGAAGTGGGAACGAATCACCATAGATTTCGTAGTTAGACTTCCACAGACTTCGAGGAAGTTCATTTCTATTTGGGTGATTGTAGATCAGCTGACCAAGTCTGTGCACTTCATTCCATTGGATACTACTTATTCTTCAGATCGATTGACAGAGATTTACATTCGAGAGATTGTTATCCTTCATGGTGTGCCATTTTACATCATTTTAGATAAAGGCACACAATTTACATTGTAGTTTTGGATAGCCGTGTAGTGAGAGTTAGGCACTCAGGTTGATTTGAGCACAGCATTTTACCCTCAGACGGAAGGACAGTTCGACGCACTATTCAGATGTTGCAAGACATGTTATGTGCTTGTTTTATTGATTTTGGGGTTTCATGGGACCAGTTCCTGGCTCTCGTGGAGTTTGCTTACTACAATATTTATTAGTCGAGCATTCAGATGGCTTCGTATGAGGCTTTATATGGGAGGCGGTTTAGATCTCTAGTAGGTTAGTTTAAGTCGGGTGAGGTTAGGCTATTGGTTACAGACTTGGTTCACGATGCTTTGGACAAGGTTAAATTGATTTAGGAGCGGCTTCGCATGGTGCAGTCTAGACAGAAGAGCTATGCCGACAGGAAAGTCCGTGATGTATCTTACATGGTTACTGTGATGACCCAGTCGGTCGTCTTATAAGTTACCGGTCCAATTCCCCCATTTTTGCTCCTATTTTCTTTGTTCATCCGTGTTTTGAGGTATCGGGTTGGTCGTATTGAATCCGGATTAGTTTTGGTGAGGTTTGAGACATTTAGTCTCTTTTAAGAATGAGTTAGAAAGGTCAATTGGATGTTGACTTATGTTTAAGAGGGATCGGATGTGAGTTCTGATGGTTCGATTAGCTTCGGGAGGTGATTTTTGACTTAGAAATGTGATCGAAATGGGTTTTCAAGGTCCGGAGTAGAATTAGACTTGAATTGGCGAAGTTGATATTTTGACGATTTCCGGTTGGTGGGTGAGATTTTGATCCACGGGTCGGAATGGAATTCAGAGAGTTGTAGTAGCTTCGTTCTGTTATTTGGGATGTGTGTGTAAAATTTCAGGTCATTTGGACATGGTTTGGTTAGGTTTTTTTATTGAAAACGTATTTTGGAAGATTTTAGAAACTTAGACTTGAATCTGATGTGTTTTGAGTAATTTGATGTTGTTTGAGGTGTTTTGATGATTGGAGCAAGTTTTAATAAGGTTTTAGGATGTGTTGGTGCCTTTGGTTGAGGTCCCAGGGGCCTCGGGTGAGTTTCGGGTAGTCATTCGAATCATTTTTGGAGTTTGAAAGTTGCAGAAATTGCAGGTTCAGTGTAGCAGAAAAATTGCCTTTCGCGATCGCGTAGGGTATGTCGCGATCGCATAGAAGGATTGAGGAAGGCCAGGAAATAAGCCTTCGCATTCACAAGAGGGGCTTCGCATTTGCGAAGGTCAGTAATGGAGTGCATCGCATTCGCGAGAAGGAAATCACGATTGCGTAGAGTAATTTGGGTCTGAGGGGTTCAAGGTCAGTTGTTCATCGCTTTCGTGTATGGGTTGTCGTGTTCGCGAAGGTTTGGGTGGAGGAAGCATGGCGTTCCCAATAGGTGTCACGCGTTCGCGTAGAGGGAAAATCTGGTCAACGTAAGTTTGTGCTTCGCGAACGCGAGAGATTGACCGCATTCGCGAAGAAGGGAAGTCAGACCTGGGCAGAATGTTTTTAAGTCGTTTCATCCGCGATTTTGAGGCTCATTTCCTCCATAGTTGGTCATTTTGGGAGCTTTTTTAAGGAGATTAAAGAGGGATTCAATTAGAAACGTTTGGAGGTAAGAATTTCGGACCTAAAACTCGATTCTATTGTGAAATCCACCTAGAAATTCATGGAAAGTTAAGCTAAAAATGGAAGAACTAGGGCTTGGAATTTTGGACTTTTGATTTGGGATTTGAAGGGTCAATTGTGGACGGATTTTGATGGTTTTGATATGGGCCCGAGGCTCGGGTTTTGCTAATTTCGGGATTTTTTAGCATTTTTCGGTTGTTTTCGCTTGGGTTTTTTCCCTTACCATATTGTGATGTATTAGTTCTGATTTTGGATAGATTCGATGTGCGTGGAGGCCAATTCGAAGGGCAAAGGCATCGCGAGCTAGGGATTTAGCCGATTCAAGGTGAGTAATGCTTGTAAATGATGTTCTGAGGGTTTGAAACCCTAGATTGTACATCGTAGTACTATATTGAGGTGTGGCACACGCTCGGTGACGGGCGTGGGGTCAAGCACTAATAGGGATTTGGACTTGGTCCATCTCGATTGATGATTTTTCTGCGTATTTGACTGAAAACCATTTGTTATCACTGTTTATTGGGCTGAATGCCATATTTGGGCTTCGCGCCAACTATTTGGACCCTTCGCGGCTTTTATTTGATATTCCTCGCTGTTTTGACTTACTATTTGGACTCAGTCATGCTAATTTCCACTGTTTTACTACTCAACCATTTTTACTCAGTTTTGAGACTTAAATGATATTTTTAAATGATGTTTGGGTTGAGAAACATTGTTTTACTATTGCCCGAGAGGCTTGTGATGATTTTTGACTGTGTAAGGCTGAGGGCCTATATTGTGAGGAGATACTGGTACTGATTGGAGGCCGAGTGCCTGAGATATGTGCGCCATGAGGTGGCTTGATTTATATGAGGCCGAGGGCCTAGATTTGATGCCACAAGATGGCTTGTTATTGCGCTTGGGCCATAAGGGGCCCCTCCAGGAGTTTGCATACCCCCGGTGAGCACGGGTACCCATTGTGTTGTGAGTTTGAGCCCGAGGGGCGGATGTGGTGTTACTGTGCCCGAGTGGCAAAATTTCTATTTGCTTATGTTATCATATTAATTGTCCTTTACCTATTTTACTGGTTTAAAAGAGCATTTCCGTGATTTTTACTGGTTTCACTGAATTTAACTTATTTTACTTCTTCATTATAGACTGACATATACCTTACGTTTTTCTTGCTTTCAGTTATTATTTATATTCATTACTCACTGGGTCGGAGTACTCACATTACTCCCTGCACCATGTGTGCAGATTCAGTCGTTGTTGGTCCTGCTCCGGAGTGTTGATTCCTCCAGTCCAGGCGGTGTTTCGGAGACTACGAGGTAGTTGTTGGCGTCCGTAGCCCCCGTGCCTCCCTTATCTTATTATTTTCTTTGTTTCTTCATACAGTTGTATTAGATACTGTACTTAGTAGACTTGTATCGGGTTTTTCCGCTATTTCATGTTATTTAATTATGCTTAGACTATTATTATGCTATATAACTGTTTAAAACTAAGAAATTGTTTATTGGTTGGCCTTATCTTCACGAAAGGTGTCATCACGACCGGATTCGGGGTTAGGGTTATGACAAGTTGGTATTATAGCCTAGGTTACATAGGTCTCACGAGTCATGAGAAGGTTTAGTAGAGTCTTGTTGATCGGTACGGAGACGTCTGTATTTATCCTCGAGAGGCTGCAGAACCTTTAGGAAAAACTTCACATTCTTGAAATTCTTATCGTGCGAGTTTGTTGATCCAAGTACTAAACTTTTGTTGTTCTATTCTCTCACAGACGGTGAGGACACGCACTAGCATAAAGGGTGGACGACCCCCAGTGCCACCAGCTGCGGCCACCAGAGGCCGAGGACGCGGTCGTGGTCGTGGTAGAGGCAGAGTAAGGAGGGCAGCACCTGTAGATCCACCAGCTGCCCCAGTTCAGGATGAGGTTCCAGCTGTGGACCCTCTAGTAGCACGAGCTCAGGCACCAGCTGTGCCTATTGTAATTTCGGGTCTTCAGGAGGCCTTGGCTCAGATATTTTCAATTTGCACTAGCCTAGCTCAGGCGGTTTTAGCCACTACAGCCGCAACTACTTCACAGGCCCGGAGAGGTAGTCAGACTCCCGCCGCCAGCACGCCTGAGCAGGTCGTGCAGGGGCTTCAGATGCCGGGGGCACATCCAGGCCAGCCGGTCGCAGCTGTTCGAGACTATGTAGTTTCTGTCATGCCATAGGATGAGTAGCGTAGGTTGGAGAGATTTGGAAGACTTCAGCCCCCGACCTTCAGCGGAGCAGAGGGAGAGGATGCCCGGGGCTTTCTAGACAAGTGTCAAAGGATGCTTCGTACAGCTAGTGTCTTGGAGACCAGCGAGGTCACTTTCACTACTTATCAGTTTTTAGGACCTCCATTCACCTGGAGGGAGGATTTTGAGAGACGTAGGCCGTTGGTGAAGTATCTCTTTCCTAGCATCAGTTTTTCGTTCTCTTATTGGAGAAGTATGTACCGCAGTCTCGTGGGGAGGAGCTGCGTAGACAATTTGATTGGTTGCATCAGAGAGGCATGACCGTGTCACAGTATGAGTTGAGATTCTTTGAGTTGGCTCGTCATGCCATCTGGTTGGTCCCAACAGATCGAGAGAGGATTAGGAGGTTCATCGATGGTCTTACTTATCAGCTCTATATTCTTATGACCAGGGAGAGGGTGAATGGTGCTACCTTCTAGGAGGTTGTGGATATTGCCAGGGAGATTGAGTTTGTCCGTTTCCAGGAGCGAGAGGAGAGGGAGGCAAGAGGCCTCAAGGATTTGGTAGTTTCAGTGGTGGTCCTTTGAGAGGCCAGTTTCAGTATGGCAGAGGCCGACAGTTCCGACAGGGTCAGTCTGCGCCTAGGTTATCGAGGGGCGTCATCGGGTCATAGATCCCACAGTTCACACCAGGTCCATTCTTCACTTAATGCCCTCCTCGCTCAAAGCTCATCCTGTGCCCTATCTGTTCAGGGATCTTCTACGCTGAGTGCATATGCTGGTCACTCCACTGTGAGGGGTTCTCATCAGTCCCCTTCTCCAGCACCCAGAAGTTGTTATGAGTGTGGCAAGGTAGGCCACCTGTGGAGGCAGTGCCCCCGCCGTGTTGCTAGTTCATCCCAACAGATGGGCCAATCATCATTTTTAGCTCCAATTGCTCCACCACCACCCGCCCAGCCAACTAGGGGTGGGGATCAGTCAGCCAGGGATCGCCCTAGAGGGGGGCGATCAGGAGGTGGTCAGGCCCGTTTCTATGCTATTCCAAGCAGATCCGATGTTATTGTCTCTGATGCAGTCATTTCATGTATTATTTCAATCTGCCATAGAGATGCCTCTGTGTTATTTGATCCCAGTTCCACTTATTCTTATGTGTCATCATACTTTGCTCACTATTTGGGTACTCCTTGTGAGTTTCTTGCTTTACCTGTTCATGTATCTAACTCGGTGGGTGATACTGTTATTGTAGACCGTGTGTACCGATTGTGTGTGGTAATTATTGGGGTTCTGGAGACACGAGTTGACCTTTTATTATTTAGTATGGTGGACTTCGATGTCATTTTGGGCATGGATTGGCTATCTTCGTACCGCACTATTCTAGATAATCATGCTAAGACAGTCACTTTGGCTATACTGGGTGTGCCATTGATTAAGTGGCGAGGTGTGACTAATTACGTTCCTAGTAGGGTGATTTCTTTATTGAAGGCCCAATGTATGGTTGGGAAGGGTTGTCTTTCGTATCTTGCCTTTGTGAGGGATGTGGGAGTTGAGACTCCTAGTATTGATTATATCCTAGTTGTGAGGGATTTCCCTAATGTATTTCCTGCAGACCTGCCGAGCATGCCACCGGATAGGGATATTGATTTTGGTATTGACCTGGTCTCGGGAACTTAGCCCATTTCTTTTCTATCGTATCGTAAGGCACCAGTGGAGCTAAAAGAGTAAAAGGAGCAGATTCAAGAACTCCTAAATAAGGGGTTCATTCGGCCTAGTGTGTCACCTTGGGGGTGCGCCGGTTCTGTTTGTGAAGAAGAAGGATGGAACTATGAGAATGTGCATCGATTATAGGCAATTGAACAAAGTAACAGTTGAGAAGAAGTATCCTTTGCCTCGCATTGATGATTTATTCGACCAGCTTCAGGGAGCGAGGGTATTCTCCAAGATTGATCTCCGCTCAGGTTATCACCAGTTGAAGATCATGGATTCGGACATTCTTAAGACGGCCTTTAGGACCAGATATGGTCACTATGAGTTCCTGTTTATGTCTTTCGGGCTGACTAATGCCCCAGAAATGTTCATGCATCTGATGAACAGTGTGTTTCGGCCTTATCTTGACTTATTTCTTATAGTTTTCATTGATGATATCCTGGTATATTCGCACAGTCAGGAGGAGCACGCGGAGCATTTGAGGATTGTATTGTAGAGATTGAGGGAGGAGAAGCTTTATGCAAAGTTCTCCAAGTGAGAATTTTGGATCAGTTCAGTGGCATTCTTGGGACACGTGGTGTCCAGTAAGGGTATTCAGGTTGACCCGAAGAAGATAAAGGCAATTCAGAGTTGGCCCAGACCGTCCTCAGCCACGGAGATTCGTAGTTTTCTTGGTTTGGCAGGCTATTATCGTCGGTTTGTTCAGGGATTCTTATCTATCGCATCACCCTTGACCAAGTTGACTCAGAAGGGTGCTTCATTTGTATGGTAGGATGAGTGTGAGGAGAGCTTCCAGTGTTGGTTTTGCCATCAGCTTCAGGTTCATATACCGTGTATTGTGATGCTTCGAGAATAGGGATTGGGTATGTGATGATGTAGGAGGGTAGAGTTATTGCTTATGCTTCTCGTTAGTTGAAGCCCCATGAGAAGAACTACCCCGTTCATGATTTGGACACATTAAAGATTTGGAGACATTACTTGTATGCCGTATCTTGTGAGGTATTCACTGATCATCGCAATCTTCAGCATTTGTTCAAGCAAAAGGATCTTAATTTGAGGCAGCGGAGGTGGTTCGAGTTGCTTAAGGATTATGACATCACTATATTGTACCATCCGGGGAAGGCCAATGTGGTGGTCGATGCTTTGAGCCGAAAGGCAGTGAGTATGGGGAGTTTGGCATATATTCCAGTTGGGGAGAGACCTCTTGCGGTTAATGTTCAGGCTTTAGCCAATCGGCTCGTGAGATTAGATATTTTAGAGCCCAGTCGGGTGTTAGCTTGTGTGGTTTCGTGGTCTTCTCTATATGAGCGCATCAGAGAGCGACAGTATGATGATCCACATTTGCTCATCCTTAGAGATAGAGTTCAACATGATGATGCTAAGGATGTGACCATTGGAGATGATGGGTTGTTGAAGATGCAGGTCCGAATTTGTGTGCACAATGTGGATGGGCTTCGGGAGTTGATTTTGGAGGAGGTCCATAGCTCGCAGTATTCTATTCATCCAGGAACCGCGAAGATGTATCAGGATCTTAGATAGCATTACTAGTGGTGAAGAATGAAGAAAGACATTGTGGGATTTGTAGTTGTGCCTCAATTGTCAACAGGTGAAATATGAGCATCAGAGACCGGGTGTCTTGCTTCAGAGGATGGATATTCCAGAGTGGAAGTGGGAGTGAATCACTATAGATTTTTTAGTTGGACTCCCTTGGACTTTAAAGAAGCTCGATGCTATTTGGGTAATTGTGGATAGGCTGACCAAGTCTGTTCACTTCATTCCTATTTGTACTACTTATTCTTTAGAGTGGCTGGCAGAGATATATATTCGGAAGATTGTTCAGTTGCATGGTGTCCCAGTTTCCATCATTTCAGATCGGGGCACTCAGTTTACTTCCCAATTTTGGTAGTCTGTTCAGCGAGAGTTGGGTACTCAGGTATAGTTGAGCACAGGTTTTCACCCTCAAACGGATGGGCAGTCCGAGCGCACCATTCAGATATTGGAGGATATGTTACGTGCTTGTGTTATTGATTTCGAAGGGTCGTGGGATTAGTTTTTACCGCTCGCAGAGTTTGCTTATAACAACAACTACCAGTCGAGTATTCAGATGGCTCCATATGAGGCCTTGTACAGGAGATGGTGTAGATCTCCCGTTGGTTGGTTCGAGCCCAGTGAGGCTAGGCTATTGGGGACAGATCTGGTGCAGGATGCTTTAGATAAAGTGAAGGTAATTCAAGAGATGCTTCGTACAGTGCAGTCGAGGCAAAAGAGCTACGCTGACAGGAAGGTTTGAGATGTGTCTTACATGATTAGTGAGAAGCTCTTGTTGAAGGTTTCACCCATGAAGGGTGTTATGAGATTCGGAAAGAAAGGGAAGTTGAGTCTGCGGTTCATTGGGCCTTTTGGGTACTTTGGAGGATTGGGGAGGTGGCTTATGAGCTTGCGTTGCCACCTAGCTTGTCGAGGTGGTTTTCCATGTTTCCATGCTCCGGAAGTATATTAGAGACCCGTCCCATGTCCTTGATTTAATCACGGTCCAGTTAGAGGGTGATTTGACTTACGATGTGGATCCAGCAGCTATTTGGAGCATCAAGTTCAGAAATTGAGATCAAAGGATATAGCTTCAGTAAAGGTGCAGTGGAGAGGTCAGCCAGTAGAGGAGGCCACCTGGGAGACCGAGCAGGAGATGCGTAGCAGATATCCTCACCTGTTTGAGGCTTCAGGTATGTTTCTTGACTCATTCGAGGACGAACGTTTGTTTTAGTTGGGAAGGATATGATGACCCGACCGGTCGTCTCATGAGTTACCAGTCCGTTTCCCCCATTTTTGCTCCTATTAGCTTTGTCCATCTGTGTTTTGAGGTATCAGGTTGGTCGGATAGAATCCGGATTAGTTTTGGTGAGGTTTAAGCCTTTTAAGAAGGATTAAGTTGGAAAAGTCAACCGGATCTTGTCTTATGTGGTATAGGGCTCGGATGTGAGTTCCGATTGTTTGTTTAGCTTTGGGAGGTGATTTGTGACTTAGGAGTGTGATCGGAATGGGTTTTGGAGGTTCGGAGTAGAATTAGGCTTGAATTGGCGAAGTTGATATTTTGGCGATTTCCAATTGGTAGGTGAGATTTTGATTCGGGGATCAGAATGGAATTCCAAGAGTTACAATATCTTCGTGTCATTTGGGATGTGTGTGTAAAATTTCAGGTCATTCGGACGTGGTTTGGTTGGGTTTTTAATCCAAAGCATATTTCGGAAGATTTTAGAAACTTAGGCTTGAATCCGATGTGTTTTGAGTAATTTAATGTTGTTTGAGGTGTTTTGATGATTGGAACAAGTTTGAATAAGGCTTTAGGATACGTTGGTTCCTTTGGTTGAGGTCCCGGGGGCCTCGGGTAATCATTCAGATCATTTTTGGAGTTTGAAAGTTGCAGAAATTGCAGGTTCGGTGTTGCAAAAAAATTGCCCTTCGCGATCGCGTAGGGTATGTCGCGATCGCGTAGAAGGATTGAGGAAGGCCAGGAAATAAGCCTTCACGTTCACGAGAGGAGCTTCGCATTCGCGGAAGGTTGGTAATGCAATGCATCTCGTTCACGAGAAGGAACTCGCGATCGCATAGAGTAATTTGGGTCTGAGGGGTACAAGTTCAGTTGTTCATCGCGTTCGCGTATAGGTTGTCACGTTTGTGAAGGTTTGGGTGGAGGAAGCATCGCGTTCGCGATGGGAGTCACATTCGCGTAGAGGAAAAATCTTGTCAACGTAAGTTTGTGCTTTGCGGACGCGAGAGTTTGACCGCGTTCCGAAGAAGGGCAGTCAGACCTGGGCAGAATATTTTTAAGTCATTTCATCTGTGATTTTGAGGCTCATTTCCTCCATGGTTGGTCATTTTGGGAGCTTTTTGAAGGATATTAAAGATGGATTCAAGGAGAAACGTTTGGAGGTAAGAATTGCGGACCTAAAACTTAATTCTATTGTGAAATCCACCTAGAGATTCATGGAAAGTTAAGCTAAAAATGGAAGAACTAGGGATTGAAATTTTGGACTTTTGATTTGGGATTTGAAGGGTCAATTGTGAACGGATTTTGATGGTTTTGGTATGTATGGACTCTCGGGGAGATAAGGAACCTATTGGTGTAAAAAAATTTGAGTTTCAAGATATGGGCCCAAGGCTCGAGTTTTGCTAATTTCAGGATTTTTTGGCATTTTTCGATTGTTTTCGCTTGGGTTTTGTTCCCTTAGCATATTGTGACATATTCGTTCTAATTTTAGATAGATTCGACGCGCGTGGAGTCCAATTCGAAGGGCAAAGGCATTGCGAGCTAGGGATTTAGTTGGTTCGAGGTGAGTAATGCTTGTAAATGATGTTCTCAGGGTTTGAAACCCCAGATTGTACATCATAGAACTATATTGAGGTATAGCACACGCTCGATCACGAGCGTGGGGTCGTGCACTAATAGGGATTTGGACTTGGTCCATCCCGATTGATGATTTTTTGCATATTTGTCTGAAAACCATTTGTTATCACTATTTGTTGGGCTGAATGCCATATTTGGGCTTCGTGCCAACTATTTAGACCCTTCGGGGCTTTTAGTTTATATTCTTCACTATTTTGACTTACTATTTGGACTCGTTCATGCTAATTTCCACTGTTTTACTACTCAGCCATTTTTACTTAGTTTTGAGGCTTAAATGATATTTGGGCTGTGAAACACTGTTTTACTATTGCCCGAGGGGCTTGTGATGATTTTTGACTGAGTAAGGCCGAGGGCCTATATTGTGAGGAGATACTTGTACTGATTGGAGGCCGAGAGTATGAGATATGTGCGCCACGAGGTGTCTTGATTCATATGAGGTCGAGGGCCTAGATTTGATGTCACGAGATGGCTTGTTATTGCGCTTGGGCCGTAAGGGGGCCCTCCAGGAGTTTGCACACCCTCGGTGAGCGCGAGTACCCATTGTGATGTGAGTTTGAGCCCGAGGGGCTGTTGCTGTTGTGAGATATTGCCCGAGGGCAGATGTGGTGTTACTGTGCCCGAGGGGCAAAATTTCTATTTGCTTATGTTATCATATTAACTGTCCTTTACCTATTTTACTGGTTTAAAAGAGCATTTCCTTGATTTTTACCGGTTTCACTAAATTTAATTAATTTTACTGCTTTATTATAGACTGCCATATACCTTACGTGTTTTCTTGCTTTCAGTCATTATTTATATTCATTACTTACTGGGTTGGCGTACTGACATTACTCCCTACACCGTGTGTGCAGATTCAGGCGTTGTTGGTCCTACTCTAGAGTGTTGATTCCTCCAGTCCAGGCGATGTTTCGGAGACTACGAGGTAGTTGTTGGCATCCGCAGCCCCCGTGCCTCCCTTTTCTTATTATTTTTTTTTCTTCAAATAGTTGTATCAGATACTATACTTAGTAGACTGATATCAGGATTCATAGTTGCTCATGACTTGTGAAAACCCGATTTGGGCTATGTCGGGCTGGTTTTTCCGCTATTTCGTGTTATTTAATTATGCTTAGACCATTGTTATGATATTTAACTATTTAAAACTGAGAAATTGTTTATTGGCTGGCCTTGTCTTCACGAGAGGCGCCATCATGATCGGGTTCGGGGTTAGGTTCGTGACAGTTACGGAGAAGGTTCTGCAGAAGGTATCACCCATGAAGGGTTTTATTAGGTTCCAGAAGAAGGGCAAGCTGAGCCCTCGGTTCATTAGGCCTTTTGAGGTACTTTAGATGATTAGGGAGGTGGCTTACAAGCTTGCCTTACCACCTCGCTTGTCGAGTGTGAATCCAATATTTCATGTTTCTATGCTCCGGAAGTATGTCGGCTATCCGTCTCATGTTTTGGATTTCAGCATGGTTCTATTGGATGGTGATTTGATTTATGTTGTGTAGTCGGTGGCCATTTTGGATCGGCTGGTTTAAGTTAAGGTCAAAAGATATAGCTTCGGTGAATGTCCGGTAGAGAGGTAAGCCTGTGGAGGAGGCTACTTGGGAGACCAAGTATGAGATACGGAGCAGACGTTCACACCTATTTATGACTCCAAGTATGTTTCTAGACCCGTTCGAGGACGAACATTTATTTAAGAAGGGGAGGATGTAACGACCTCGCTGGTCATTTTGAGAGTTGTAGCCTCGTTCCCCCCATTTACTGCTCCTTTTGTGCTCTACATCTGTTATATAACTTATCGGGTTAGTTGGTTCAGGTCCGAATAGATTTCAGAGTGAATTGAGACACTTAGTGATGTTTTAGATGTCAATGCCACACAAGAGGGGGTGATTTGTGTGGTACCTAATTTTCGCACTAGAAGAACCTAGTTCTTCTAGGTGTTCTAACTTCTACTGTTTGCGGAATTAAAATACAGAAATAAAGAACACATAAATTTTTACGTGGAAAATACCTGGCTCAAAAGGTGAAAAAAACACAACCTACTACTCAGTAGGA
>MU665981.1:6511-20332 GCA_026770625.1 Nicotiana glauca | reverse complement strand
TCAACTGTTGCGACACTTTTAAGTTAACTCTAACTTGAATACTCAATGCACCTAATACAATTGCTTCTAAGAAAGCTGAAAAGGTACAATATTAAAACACCCACTACAATTGAACTAGAAATAAAGAAAGACACAATGGAATTGGTTCTTCACACTTAGTTCTTGTAGCTTCAGATTTGCACACTTGTATCACACACAAATTGCTTGCAAAAATCGCCTAGCTCTTTTGCTCTCAATTTGGTTTAACTTAAGCTTATGTCAATCACATGTAAAAGAGAACAATCATTATATTTATAGAGTTAGTAACCAAAGTTTGATAAGAACTCGAATTGTGGATCCTTTGTCAATTCGAGTCCAAGAACAACTCTAACTCTAATCCATATTCTTGATCCGGATGTTATTCTCTTTTCATAAGGAGACTTCAACTCCTTATCCTATATGCAATCCTTTCGATCAGTTCAGAAGATATTCATCAAGATATTGTTGCTTGACCCCAAGGACTTATCTTCTTCACGTGCATCTCATGTGTATGGGCCATAATAACTGTGTCTCCTAAGATGAACCTGGTCCTTCACTGAGTTCGTTTGTCATTCTTCAAAACTTCAACTGATCTTGGGCCAACAAATTCCCCCTTTTTGATAATGACAAACTCTGTGCTTTTACTGATTATAGAACTTGTTAAACTCAGCTAAAATATCATCACTCAAAAAAAAATTACTTATCATTAAGGGCCAGGTTTAATTGGGTCATAAACATCAGTGTTCAGAAAATAGACACAAAGCACACAATATCTTCCCCCTTTTGGCATCATTGAAAAGTTACATAAATATGTGAATCCCAGAATATTAATCATTACTCATGGCCACTGGGGAAACTGCAAGTGAAAGCATGGTATAGTTAATCAACAATCAACTTGACAAGATTAACTATTAAGAGCAGAATCATCACAAAACAAGAGAAATGCAAATTGTCATTGATAAGGCAGTGCTTCTACAGTATAGTCCACAAAAAGAAAGAACAAAAACTACCAACCATGAGCAAAAACAAGAAAAATCCCTAATTTGGGTCACTGGGGGTAACTGAAATGGTTCAGAACTAGGACAAAAATGACTAAGGCTTTGAAGAACTGGAGGGTTGGGATTGGAGTAGGTTGAGCATTGTTTGTAGCATCCCTTCATTATTTTCCTTTTCTTTTGCAAGTTCTGCCTTCAGCCCATTCCTTTCTTCTTCTAATTCAGCTACTCGAGCCTGAAGCTTTTGGTCCCACATTCTTGCATTAAGGCTCTAACTTTGCTATTCACTGGAGTTTTCACTGATGAACCAGGTTCAACAGGGGCAACACTTAGTAGATAATCACATGCCTGGAGAGTCTTGATTCCAAAGTGCTCCTTACTGGAGGAATTTTCCCACTTCTTCAAAGGGACATTCATCCTATCCAGTACAGTTGTCAGAATGAATCCATAAGGAGTAGCATGAGCCTTTGAACCATTTATGACTCTGTCCAGCAATTTTACTACGAAAGCAGGCCAATTGATTTGTTTACTCCTCACAAGACACTCCATGAGAACCAGGTCTATGTAATTTGCAGTGTGCCTCCTCTCTTGTCTAGGCAACAGACATTTGTTCACAAATAAAAAGAGCACTTTATGCTCTGGCTTCATTTCACTCTTTTGAACAAATCGTGTTTCATGCACCTTTTCAGCCTCCTTTGTGTCACAGAAATTCCTGGTAATTTGAAGTGTTGTGGGCAGATCATCTAGACAAGGCCACCTTTGCCTAGTGTAATCATCATAGCCCTCACTTGGAATGTCTAGAATCCTGCCCAGCTCTGGTGCATAAAACTCCACCTTCACGCCTTTCACTATACTGGTTACTCGCCCATTTTCCACAGAGCCATTAGCCATAAATTCAATCAGCTCTCTTCTGGCTAGTCTCTTATCCATCTGAAGGACCATGTCCTTCCAGCCCTATGCAGTTAAAGCTCCTACCAGCCTAACCATGTCGGGTTCCTCCAGGTCTTTCAGCAGCCTTCCCTTTAATATCTTCCTCCTGCTAAAAATAACAAAATGATCTTGTTCTTGTTCAGAATTCTCCACTCCACTCTTCATCTTCTTCTTCAGTAATTTTTGCATGTTTTCCCTTTGATGCAGACCTAGTTCTTTTTCCCAAAGAAGGTTCAGCAGGTACAGATTTTGAAGACTTCTTTGCAGGAGTCTTGATTCTTTTGGTTTGACAATTGGAACCTTCTCAGTTGTACCTCTCTCTTGATGGACCAGGTCCATCTCCTCCTTTTTTACAGCAGCTTCAGAACTTTCTACTACCTTTTCCTTTCCTTTTTCCTTCTTCTTTTTCTTACTTTTCTCTAGTGCTTCCAGTAGTTCTGCTTCACTTTGCCTTACCTTACTCCTTGTAGTTCTTCCCCTAGGTACATAAGTAGCAACAGTTTTGGGAGATGATACTTTGCTTTTCTTTGAGGGTTTTTCAGCAACTAGGGTCTTTTGTGAAGATGCCTTACGCTTCTTTGGGTCATAACTGGCCCCCACTTTCTTTAAAATATCTGCTAAAGTCTCCTCCACAGAAGAACCAAGTTCTTCTTGTTGGAACAAGTCCCTCAGCAGCTTCTCCTGATCCGCTTCCCCCTGACTTCAAGCCACCTTCTTCTTCACCACCACATATAGCAAGAAGCTCCCCTTTCTTTTTCTTTCTCCTCTTACTAGTCTCAGCCCCTTCAACATTTTTCACAGCTCCCACAAGCACAAACCTACTATCTACCTTCTCAGCTATATTAGAAAATACATAACAGGTGTTTACCTCTCTTGGGTTTTCTTGACTCTTGTCATTATCAGATGACCCAGGTTCTTCTCCTTCACTAGCAGAGATGAACTTTTCAGATTCAAAGCTTGAGTGGGATTCTTCATATGAAGCTTCTTTTCTTTGACTAGCTTTTAATTTCTTATTCAAGTCTTTTCTGAGATGGCCGGATGCTACAGTTTTTCTGGCTAACATCTTTTGCCTGCAAAATCTGGGTTTTGGACTTTCAACTGGAGGTGTTGATGATGAGGTATTAGAGGAAGTAGGTGGGGGAGTTCCAGGATTGTCTTGAGGATTAGTCATGGCGGATAATTTCTGGAAATTTTGGGGATTTAAAGAGGGATCATGATTAAGCCTGTAACGGCTGCCTTTTTAGAGGTCAAAAAGAAGTCTAATCAAATTAGAGTTCCGGTCTCTTTAGAGATAAATGAGTAACGCTAGTTTTTAAGAAAAAATCTCGTTTTAGTTAGACTCCTAGGATAATGAAACTGGTTCAATGCTCAACGGATAGAATTTATGAAAGTTTGGTGTAATTAGGACTTCTGCTCATGGTTGATAATTTTATCTTTATAATTGTGCAAAGTATAGAAACATACCTGAACTTTCTTATGAGCATATACTGATGAACCAGGTTCTTCAAGTAAAACTTCCCTTGATCATGCCTCAAATGTCAGAATAGAAAAAAACTTTATAAAAGATTAAGGATTCATATAAACACATGTCACAGGAGTATACTAATCAAAGTATGAGACTGAGTAAGAATTAGTCTAGATATTTACATTGATTTAAGAACTCCTAACCAAAAAAAAAATCATCTTTTTCAAAAAAAAATTCTTTGTGCATTCTAAACTGGACCTTTTAGGTGATCTTAATCATCCCTAATTCCAACCTGTTCCTTTCAAAGTTTTCTCTACTCAGTGTTTTAGTGAAGATGTCAGCTATTTGTTTATTAGTAGCACAAAATTCTATGGAGATTAACCATTTCTCATAGTTATCTCTTAAGAAGTGGTGTCTAACATCTATGTGCTTGGTCCTTTTATGATGAACAGGGTTCTTTATCATACTTGTATCACTAGTGTTATCATAGAATATTGGTATGCACCCCACTTCTATACCAAAGTCTATTAATTATTGTTTGATCCACAGTAGTTGAGCACAACAAGAAGCTGCAGCCACATGCTCAGCTTCAGCAGTAGATAGGGCTACTGAATTTTGTTTCTTCGTAGCCCATGATACAAGACATGAACCAAGAAAGTGAGCCATATCTGAGGTGCTTTTTCTATCCACTAGAAAACCTGCATAGTCAGCATCAGCATAAACTACTAGATCGAAATTACTACCTTTAGGGTACCATAGACACAATTTAGTAGTCCCCTTCAGATATCTCAATATCGTCTTGACAGCAGTCAAGTGAGACTCTTTAGGATTAGCTTGAAAATGAGCACAAAGTCCTACACTGAAAACAATGTCAGGTCTGCTGGCAGTTAGATACAAGAGTGAACAAATCATACCCCTATACAACTTTTGATCAACTGATGAACCAGGTTCGTCAACATCTAATTTAGTGAAAGTTGCAATAGGTGTATCTATTTCTTTAGAGTATTCCATTTTAAACTTCTTGATTAGTTCTTTTGTATACTTCTGCTGATAAATCATGGTTCCATTAGGACTTTGTTTGATCTGCAAGCCTAGGAAGAAATTTAGTTTACCCATCATACTCATTTCAAACTCACTTCCCATTAATTTTGCAAAGTACTTACTCGACCTTTCAGTAGTGGCCCCAAAAATTATGTCATCAACATATATTTGTACAACAAGAAGATATTTACCTTTTTCCCTTAGGAACAAAGTGTTGTCAATTTTACCTCTTTTGTACCCATGCTCCAGTAAGAATTTTGATAGTCGTTCATACCAAGCTCTTGGGGCCTGTTTGAGCCCATATAGAGCTTTTTCCAGCTTGTACACATGCTCAGGACATTTCTTGCTTTCAAATCCTGGAGGTTGTTTCAAAAACACTTCATCCTTGAGATAGCCATTTAAGAAGGCACTTTTGACATCCATCTGATAGAGAATGAATTCCATATGTGCTGCAAAGGCAATGAGGAGTCTGATTGCCTCTAGTCTTACAACTGGGGCAAAGGTCTCATCATAGTCTATCCCTTCCTCTTGGCTATAGCCTTGGACTACCAATCTTGCCTTGTTCCTTGTGACAGTTCCATCTTCATCAAGTTTGTTCCTAAAGACCCATTTGGTACCAATGACTGATCTATCCTTGGGTCTAGGAACTAGGTGCCAAACTTGACTTCTTTCAAACTGATTTAACTCATCCTGCATTGCATTTACCCAATCTGCATCCTGCAAAGCCTCAGAAATATTTTTAGGTTCAATAATAGATAAGAAAGCATCAAAAGCACACAGATTCTTTAATTGTGATCTGGTTTTGACTCCAGAAGTTGGATCAGTGAGAATGTTCTCAATGGGATGAGAACTTTGATACTTGTGAGGTTTTACAACCATCTGGCTTCTGCTGGATGTTTCAGCAATTTGATGAGGAACAGGTTCATGACCAAGTTCCTTTAAGGGGTTTATTTCAATTCCCTTTTGATTTCTTCCCCCTGTCAGGTTGCCCTGTAAGGATGAACCTGTTCCATCACCTGTTCCTTCTGCAGGGACCACTTTGACTTGAGCTGATAATTCAGCCAGATCTTTAACTAGTCCAATGGCTTCATCTTCTTGTTCCTGTCTCTCAGAAAGAATGTTAGTTTCATCAAATACTACATGCACACTCTCTTCTACACACAGTGTTCTTTTATTATAAACTTTATAAGCTTTACTATGTGAAGAATATCCCAAGAATACTCCCTCATCACTTCTGGGATCAAACTTTCCTAGAGAGTCTTTTCCATTATTGTGCACATAGCACTTGCAACCAAAATCCCTAAGATGGGATATGTTTGGTTTTCTCCCTTTAAGTAACTCATAGGGAGTGTTCTCTACTAGTGGTCTGGTCATGCATCTATTTATGATGTAGTATGCAGTGTTAACAGCCTCTGCCCAGAAACTGTGAGGTAATTTGCTAGATAATAACATTGTTCGGCCATATCCTCAAGAGTTCTATTTTTCCTTTCAACTACACCATTTTGTTGTGGAGTCCTAGGGGCAGAGAAATTATGATCTATGCCATTTTCATCACAAAACTCAGCAAACTTAGAGTTTTCAAACTCAGTTCCATGATCAGACCTAATGGATACAAGTTGACTTCCTAATTGTTTCTGAGTTTTTCTAACAAATGCAGAGAACATGTCAAATGCTTCATCTTTAGAGGTTAGAAATAAAACCCAGGTGAATCTGGAATAGTCATCAACTAACACCATTACATATTTCTTTCCACCTCTGCTCATGGTTCTCATTGGACCACATAGATCCATATGAACTAGTTCCAACGTCTTGGACGTACTCACCATTTTCTTGGTTTTAAAGGATGACCTTACTTGCTTCCCCCTTGCACATGCCTCACAGACTTTATCTTCCTTGAACTTGATGTTAGGTAAACCTATAACCAAGTCCTTGGAGACTAATTTGTTTAGCTGATTCAGACTAGCATGACCAAGTCTTTTGTGCCATAGGAGGGGATCATTAACCAATATACTTAAGAATATGAGTTCATTTTCTGAAAGAGTTGACAAATCTACAATATAAATATTATTAACTCTTTTTCCCTACAAAACAATTTTGTTAGTGATAAGATTAATCACAAAGAATTTGGTGAAGGTAAAAGCTACAAGGTTACCTATGTCACACAGTTGTGACACACTTATTAGGCTATATTTCAAGCCATCTATCAGGTAGACATTCTCTATATAATGAGAATCAGTCTTGCCTACCTTACCAACCCCAATGATCTCAGCATTCTTTCCATTACCAAAGGAGACATTACCTCCTTTTAGGTTCTCAAGTGAAAGGAACTGGTCCTTGTACCCAGTCATGTGTTTTGAGCAGCCACTGTCCATATACCATATTTGGCTCCGCCATTTCACTTGAACCTACAAAATAAAATCAGGGGTTAGTCTTAGGAACCCAAACTAGTTTGGGTCCCTTTCTATAGGCAAAAGGATGGATTAAATTCCTTTTTGCCCATTCAGGCAATTTATTCTTTTCTTTAACAAAAGACTTGTTCCTTTGACTAGCCTTCTCTTTTTCATTGCACTCATATTTGTAATGACCAGTCTTGCCACAGTGTGTGCAGATTTTATTTTCCTATATCTTCTTTTAAGATTTTGATAAATTCATCTTTCTTATATAATTCATCCTTTATTTTTCTAAATTTTCTTCTAGGGTAAGATATGTGTGATCAGCTATCTTCTTTCCTGTTCCTAATTTCAGTTTCAGATTTTCAGATCTAAGTTCTAGGACAATGTTGTCAAGTTCAAGAACCTAGTTCTTCAACTCAGCATTTTTGTTATCACTCTAATTGGCCCTAGACTCTAGACTTTTACATTTAGCTTTTAAAATTACACATTCCCTAGACAGAACTTCCTTTTCATTATTAATTATCTCAGACTCATCAATGAAGTCTGTTAAGAGTTTAGCTAGCCTTTCTTTATACAAGAATTTGATCGTGTCTTTGAGATGAAGAATACTTACCTCTTGTTCATCCTCTGATACTCCAATGGCCATTAGAGCTTGATCCCCCTCAGCTTCATCTTCAGAGTCCTTATCAGATGTTTCTCCCCAAGCAGCAACCATAGCCTTAGTTGAACCTTTGTTTCTTTTTGGTTGAACATGTTTCTTCTTCCTGTTTCTTCTTTCAGCTCTTTCTTTCTTCCACTCAATCTCCCATTGAGTACAATTTTTTATCATGTGATCAGTCTTACCACACTTGTAGCAGCCTTCATTGGTCTATTTCTCCGGAGCTCTTGCTTTGTTGAAGTTTGTAATTCTTGAAGCACCCTTTCCTCTCATCAGATACTTCTTGAAATCCCTAGTGATCATGGCTACTTCATCATCTTCCAAATCTACTCCTTCAGTGATTCTGAGAGCTAAACTTCTCTCCTTTTTGGGGGTATCCATCTTCATTGTTTGTCTCCTCATTTCGTAGGCAGTTAAGTTCCCAATTAGTTCATCCCGCATAAGGGTAGCAATATTCTTGGATTCCTGAATGGCAGTGATCTTGCTTTCCCAAGTGACTGGTAGAACTCTTGTCAAAAAAATTTCAACCTTGTCTTCTTCAAGGATGGTCCTTCCAAGAGATTCAATCTCATTATTCAGAGTAGTGAATCTAGTATACATCTCCTGGACAGTTTCTCCTTCCTTCAAAGTGAAATTCTCATATTGAGAATACAGAAGAGTTCCTCTTGACCTTTTCACTTGAGGTGTTCCTTCATGAGCCACTTGTAGAGTGTCCCATATTTCCTTAGCAGTTGTACAGTTTTGAATCCTGCTCTACTCATCTGGTCTTAGACCACACACTAGCCACTTCTTGGCTTTAGTATTTTTCTCCCATTTTTTCAGATCCTCAACAGTATAATCAGCCCTTGTTTTTGGCACATCATTTCCTTCTGCATTCTTCTTAGTGGTAGCTAGGGGACCATCAGTAATTATATCTCAAAGTCCATGGTCTTCCCATATGATATGATCTCTCATTCTGTTCTTCCACCAAGAGTAATATAAACCATTGAAAAGTGGAGCTCTGGCAGTGGATTGCCCTTCCTAGTTCCCAGGTGGTGCACTCATTTTTTATCTTCTCCTAAGGTGTTAGCCTCTTCAAGGATAACCTTCTCTGATACCAATTGATGTTTTAGACGTCAATGCCACACAAGAGGGGGGTGATTTGTGTGGCAGCTAATTTTCGCACTAGAAGAATCTGGTTCTTCTAGGTGTTCTAACTTCTACTATTTGCAGAATTAAAATACAGAAATAAAGAACACAGATATTTTTATGTGGAAAATACCTGGCTCAAAAGGTGAAAAAACCACGACCTACTACTCAGTAGGATTTTCCCAAACTTTCACTAAACTTCAATGAGCCAAAAACAGCATTTACAAAACTCTTTGTAAATCTAAGGATTAACTCTAATCCAAGTGTAGCACACAGCCTCAATTGTTGTGACACTTTCAAGTTAACTCTAACTTGAATACTCAATGCACCTAATACAATTGCTTCTAAGAAATCTGAAAAGGTACAATATTAAAACACTTACTACAATTGAACTAGAAATAAAGAAAGACACAATGGAATTGGTTCTTCACACTTAGTTCTTGTAGCTTCAAATTTGCACACTTGTATCACACACAAATTGCTTGCAAAAATCGCCTAGCTCTTTTGCTCTCAATTTTGTTTAACTTTAGCTTGTGTGCAATCACCTGTAAAAGAGAACAATCGTTATATTTATAGAGTTAGTAACCAGAGTTTGATAAGAACTCGAATTGTGGATCCTTTGTCAATTCGAGTCCAAGAACAACTCTAACTCTAATCCATATTCATGATCCGGATGTAATTCTATTTTCATAAGGAGACTTCAACTCCTTATCCTATATGCAATCTTTTCGATCAGTTCAAAATATATTCATCAAGATATTGCTACTTGACCCCAAGGACTTATCTTCTTCACGTGCATCTCATGTGTATGGGCCATAACAATTGTGTCTCTTAAGATGAACCTGGTCCTTCACTGAGTTCGTTTGTCATTCTTTAAAAATTCAATTGATCTTGGGCCAACACTTAGTCTCATAATTGAAAGCTTAAGTTGGAAAAGTTGACAGGATGCTGACTTATGTGTAAACGACCTCGGATTAGAATTTTTATTGTTCTGTTAGCTCCATTGGGTGATTTTGGACTTAGGAGCGTGTCCGGATTGTGATTTGGAGGTCCGTAGTAGAATTAGGCTTGAAATGGCGAAAGTTGGAATTTTGGAAAGTTTGATCAGGAGTGGACTTTTTGATATCGGGGTCAGATTGGACTTTCGGAAGTTAGAGTAGGTTTGTGGGGTCATTTGTCACTTGTGTGCAAAATTGAAGGTTAATCAGACGTGATTTGATAGTTCTTGACTTCGTTCATAGAATTTGGAAATTTCAAAGTTCATTAGGGTTGAATTTGTGTGCAATTCGTATTTTTGATGTTGTTTAAGGTGATTTAAGGGTCTGACTAAGTTCGTATCGTATTTTAGGACTTATTGATGTATTTGGTTGAGGTCCTGGGGGCCTCGAATTGATATCGGTGGCGAACGGACTTGAAGTATGATTTGAAGAACTGCTGAAGTTTGGACACAGCTGGTGTGATCGCACCTGCAAGGGTTTTGGCCGCAGGTGCGGTAAGTGGAGAGCAGGTAGGGAAGTGATGAGGGTCAGGAGAGGCCGCAGGTGCGATGATTTTCCCACACCTAAGATTGCATAGATGCGGGCTAGAAGCCACAGAGCGGTTGGTCGCCTTATGTGTTTTTTTGCAGAAGCGGATGAGGGACCACAGAACTGCAAAAGTGGCTAAATGTCTGTTGAAGTGGAAATGCCTGGGCATAACCTATATAAACGAGGTTCTAAGATTTTTGGCCATTTCTAACATTTTGAGAGGGTTTTTGAAAAGATTCTTGAGGTAAGCTCCTTGTGTTTATTTTTCTTCAATAATTACATTTAACCACTTAGTTTCCACCTAGTTGGTGTGTTTTTGAGGTGTAATTTGGGGGTTTGAGGCTAGGGATTTGGAGAGTTGATTTGGGGGTTTGATTGGCGAAATAATGTCGGATTTTGATAAATTTGGTATGGTTAGATTCGTGCATGAATTGGCTTTCTGGTTTTATGACTTTTATTGGATTTCGAGACGTGGGATAGGGGCCGGCTTTTGGCCAATTTTGGATTTTTTATTATAAATTTGAATTTTCTTGTGGAATTGATTCCTTTAGCCTATATTCATTATATTATACTACTTGTGACCAGATTTTGGGAGTTTGGAGACCGATTAGAGAGGCAAAGGCATGTAGGAGTAGAGTTTTGCTCGGATTGAGGTAAGTAATACTTTCAAACTTGGTTCAGAGGATTCACCGAATTATGTGTTATATGATTGGTATTGAGGTGACACATATGTCAAGTGACAGGGTGCGGGCATGCACCGTGAGAATTAGGACCTAGTTGATTCCATGGCACTGTAAAGTGGCCCTATATTGTTAATATCCGTATTTTCACCATGTGATAAAATAACTAAGTTGTCAATCATGCTAGAGGTCATGTTTAGGCTATATGCTGGTACTGTTCAGACCCATAGTGGTTGTTTCTTGCCGTTGATTTACAGGTCCCATTGATATTTCGTACTCAGTCATATTCATTCACTTCATATCATATCTCAATCTCTGTTGTTATTCATTGATACATCATATCATCATGTTCGGTCTAGTTTCATGACATATGTGAGCCTGTGAGTGAGATTGGAAGGATTGATGACTGAGTGAGATCGAGATCCTGATTACAAGTGATATTTACGGGATCGGGCTGCACACTGGAGCGGTTACTAATTTATGATAGCTCTTGGTCTAAAGGAGCCGCTCCTCTCCGGAGTCTGCACACATCCCTAGTGAGCACGGTTTATATCATTGAGGGATGGAATTTAGTGGACAAGGATCTTTCCTGAAGCATTTTATACCAGAAGATGGATCTTCTCCACGGGCTGAATTGGCCCTACTCGATACTGGATGACTGATAGTTAGTGATGTATATATTCCGGAATGGATCTTCCCGGACCATATACAATACCGAGTGATTGAGCATTTGAGAGTGATCACATTAGGCTATCATCATAGTGCATCACATACAACATGTGCATTGGCATGTAGAAGTAAAGGAGTTATATTCTTTATATCATTTAGATTTGATCTATTTTACTGTTTTGAGTTATCTATTGAACTTGAAAGCATGCTTACGTTTCTGTACTATTATTTTTATATTGAATTGTGTCGGTTGAGTTAGTCACTACTTTTCAGTCTAAAGGTTGGATTTGTTACTTTTTGAGTTGGTTGTACTCATGCTACACCCTGCACCTCGTGTGCGGATCCTGGTGCTTCCGATCCCGGCGGCTGCTGATTGAGGAGTCGGGATCTCAGAGACTATCGAGGTAGCTGCATGGCGTTCGTTGGACTTGACTCTCCTTCATTATCTTTATCTGTATTTCAGTTCTTATTCCTCAGGCATTGTAGTATACAATATTCCGGTATAGATGCTCATGTACTCGGTGACACCCTGGTTTTGAGATATATTGTATTATTTTGCGGATTTATTTATGTTCCAAAAAGGCTTTTCTTAAATATTAATTGCTTCGGTCTATATTTTTAAAGCTTTTACTATGTTGAGATGGTTGGGTTTGTGGCTTGCCTAGTTCCACGACAGGCGTCATCACGATAGTTAGTTTTGGATCGTGATAATTATATTATGTTTGGTTAATGGGATAAATTTATCCTGGGGTAAATTTGTCATCAATCAAACAAAGTATAAATTTAATTTCACACCTTATCTCAGCTTATCCGCGTACAAAACAACCCCTTAACTTACGTGTTAGAATTGTTGTTACTATATATAATTATAAGAGTGATAATAACTATAACGCACTTATTTCACGACTTGATCCTCCTCCTCATCAAATTGTTTGATTGAAATACTTAAATAATTAGTAATGCTGTAAGAGTGTAAAGTAATTAAGATTGAGAAAAGTGACTCACGTAATAAGTTATATGATGAGTCATGACTTATAATGGGGGATTTTAATCTTTGCCATTATAAGCCTCATTATAATTGGAAAGATTAAAATTCCCCATTATAATTCATGACTCATCATATAACTTATTATGTGAGGCATTACATTACATTTGTGTGTATAGAAAAATATATTGAATCTCGAACATATTTGTATATATTAAATTATATTTGTGTGTGGGAGAATTTGATCACGCCCAACTATGCCTTATAAAAGGACAATGCGGTCGCTGCAAATAAAACCCGAGTATTACGCCCAGGATCGAATCCATAGAGAGTCAATCTATCAACTGCTACCTTTAGACCCACTAAATTCTTTAGAACCAGCTCCCAAAGACTTTTGAATCACTGTTTGAGGTTTCTTTATGAACTAAAGTTGTAGAAAAATAACAAGCTATAACTAATAACTAAGGTTGTAGACAAATATGAGAAACAAGCTAAGGCAATGACTTCCCATATTGACGGAATCCCTTTTGTTTATGCTCATACAAATTTATCAATACATCTCTATCAATCATGAACGCTAATTTTACCGTAAATCTCTCCCGAGTAATCACAGTAATTTACTATGGCATTCTCCCGAGTTACACTAGCTTATGTTAATTAACACAGTTCACTTTAGATTACACCCAAGGCTTCGTTATCCCTAATCCCGCCTTTAAACCCGCAATTATAGATTCCTCTAATAATCTAGGAGTGGTGTTGTTCAACAATAACCTAAATATGCACTCTTTTCCAAGTTATGCACACTAAATAGGCACAGCTAATTGAGGATCCTATCAATTAACTACAACAAGCATGAAGTTGAACAAATAGAGATTAAACTAACAATTTGTATTCATACAAACCAGAAGTTTATCACCCAATAGGTTCCATCAAAACCTTAGACAAGAATTTAGCTACTCATGGCTATGGGTAAATAAACTAGAATAGAATTCATCATAAAAAAATCAAAAGAAAAGAAGAAAGATGTTTGGACAAATCTCTCATAATAGTTTTTCCTTTCAAGATAATCTAAAAATCAATACTTGCCTCCCTTGGGCGAAGTCTAATGTTTAAATAGGGTTTAGGTCTAAAAAATTCCGTTTTTACACTTTGGTCCCTTAACTTTTCGGCGTCTACCGCAGTTCTACCGCGGTCGCGGTGGAACCGCAGCAGAACAGTGCCTCTGATTCTTCGCGGTGGAACAGTAATTTCGGCACCTAAGGGCTGGTATGACGTAACTTCAATGGGAATTTGCATATTTGGCCTCTTTTCTCCAGTATTGACTCCAAAATAG
>MU665980.1:0-12081 GCA_026770625.1 Nicotiana glauca | reverse complement strand
CTCGAAGCCATAGATCACAACACATATACTCTATTGCTGTCGTAATATCATGGTGAGATTAAACTCACTCCATCATAAGCTCGTGAACACGAATCATCTGGAATTTTAACTCTTCTGCAATTCTTGCATTCACTCACATAACAGTTAAGCCCATTCTCTAAGTGACTAAATTTTTACCAAGTCCCAAATTTTTTATTTTTTTTCAAAAATTTCGGCAGAGTCTCCTTTGTAATTGGGCCTATCCACCTGCCAGTGAATCACTAAAACCTTACTAACAACACATCCACAACTTGACAAAGCATCACAATGCATATCAATTACATAAATCTCAATACTACATGTATTATACTATCAAAATTGATACATGGACATGCATTGCACCTATTTGAATCATAACACATAGAAAATACCCTTCAACCCTCCATTATTGGGCTATTTAACAAAGTAGGAACATATTCTTTCTTTAATGTTTTTGGCATTCAAGGTGGTCTCCTTGACTCAACGATTTCGTCACAATACATTTACAGAAGCGATCTCAGCTCCCAGACTTATCTAACTAATATGACAAATAGATTTCCCTTATAAGCCAATTACCCATTAGCTTTACCTTTAGTTACTATTTTTTTGTATACCTTCCACTGCCATACACATTACACCATCACTTAATCTTCCTGAGTCTAAACTCATACCGCCACATGTAATGCACTTTACTTTCCAACTAGGATGCACGAAAAATATTCTTCATGCGCCCATAACTCGGGGCTACTCAACAGATCACAATAAGAAACGAATAACTTAACAGTTCATCTACTATCCAGTAGGCTTCTTCGCCACTACCAAGTCGTATAAATACACTTCGCAGCACGAACATACTCCTCACGTGGATAAAAGGATAGGGAAGGAGTCGGGTCCTGCGGACCTCAAACAGCTACCTCGACAACTCCAGAAAAATCTGGAAGCAGAAACTAGCTCAATTAAGCTTCCGAAGTACCTGAATCTGCACACAAGGTGCAGGGAGTAAAGTGAGTACTTCCAACTCAGCGGTAATAGACATGTATAATGTCTGACAGTAAGAAATCCCAAAATAGCACAATGTAAAACTATAACCAATTAATCTATACATTTAAAAATGAAACAACAACATGTAATGACAGGTAGGACAGATTGAAAACGATGCATGAATGCAATGCAATGCACATGACCGCTACGGCGCATAGCCCGATCCATTTAACGTCGACGGCGCTCACTGGGGGTGTGTACAGACTCCGGAGGGGCACCTACAGCCCAAGCGCAATATAATCATAGCATTCACTGCGGCATGCAGCCCGGTCAACAATCAGTCCAGTTATATATGTATGCAAGCCACACTGGCACAATCAAGTTTACCATTTTCGGTTCCATTTAACAGGTATTATAGTTTAAGTGATTTAAATCCTTAGAAATTTACTAATCATTTCGAGACAGTGTTTAACTCAGGACTGATATCATGAAAACATGCTAAGCATCATGGAAACAGTGATAATAATCCCTACGGTATCCAAATAATCGGCACGCAGCCCAAATATGCTCATAGCAATCCAAGTAGGATGTTTACCAATCAATTTCAATTCAATGCACATTATGAACATCACTCGGACGGACTAAGCCATAGTCCTCCAATCACGAACGACCCCGCACTCGCCGTAGAGTACGTGTCTCGCCTCAATATAGCGTCACAGTGTGATATATCGGGGTTTCAAACCCTCAGGACATCATCCACATCTATTACTCACCTCAAGCCGGCCAAAATCCTAGCTCGCTATGCCTTTGCCTCTCAAATCGACCTCCTCACGCGTCGAATCTGACCAAAACCACAACGAATGCGTCACATTATGCTATGGGATCAAAACCCAATCGAAAATAATCGAAAAACATCAATAATCCCGAAATTGACAAAACCCGAGCCCCGGGCCCACTTCTCAAAACTCAAAAATTTTTATTGAAAAGTTGTTCTTCATCTTCTCCCGATTCCATACATATAAAGAACCAAAATTGGAGTCCGTTTGACCCCTCAAATCGACCCCTAAAAGTCTCATAATTTCAGGCTCCAAAATCATATTTTTCTACTGTTTTTCATGAATTAAATAATGGGATTATGGTCTATAATCACCCATAAATGAGTTTTAATAATCAAATCACTTACCTATGTGATATCCATTGATTTTCTCTCTTAAAAATTACCTCAGAAGCTTCTTCCCGTTCCAAAATTGGAAGAAAACTCGACCTGCTCATTATAGGTATACTGTTCACGCGTTTTACTGCTCCCAATGGATTCCTTGTGAAATTATAATAAATTTAGACTTTTGAATCATTCAATTTGACCATATAATGAAGGCGATATGTAGGTTTTAAGATTTGCAAATAGTGCAGGTTTTTAATACGCCGTCAGGGGTAATTTCGTCATTAACCTAAAAATCTGGGCAACCTTAGTAAAATGGCCATAAAATCCTCATACGATGTCCAAATTCGATGATTCTTTTTGCTACGGGTCCGCAATTACGATACAGATCTAATGCTTCATTCAAAACATTAATCGGAGCTCATTTGTTCAATATCATTTATGCTTGAAGAAACGATGTCGAAGCATAAGAAAAACGAGCACAACGCAACCCAAACCTATCCGAAACGCACTCGACTCCTCGGGACCGCATACGAACATATTAACATGTCACATATGATCATGCAAACTTAGTTGCACTCTGAAAACACCAAAAATAACATCAAAATACCAAATTTATATCGGATTCAAGCATAAGTTCTTCTAAAACTTCCGAAACACGCATTTGATCAAACCCAACCAAATCACCTCAGGATAACCTGAAATTTTGCACACATATCGCAATTCACCTAACGAAGCTACAACAACTCTCGGAATTCCATTTCGACCCTCGGATCAAAATATCGCCTATCAAACGGAAATCGCCAAAATACTAACTTCGCCAAAATAGGCTAACTTCTTCACCGGACTTCCAAAATTACTTCTGATTGCGCTCCTAAGCCTTAAATCATCACCCGGAGCTAACCGAATCATCAAAATTCAATTCCGAGCCTTCTAACTCACAAGTCAACATCCGGTTGACTTTTCCAACTTAAGCCTTCTTAAAAGAGACTGTCTCATTTCTTATCAAAATCATTCCAAATAAATTCTAACGCACCCAATACCAATAATGAAACATAAGAAAGCAGAAAATGGAAAGAACAGGGTAGTAACTCATGAGACGACGGGTCGGGTTGTCACATGATTGCCTCACTTCTGCCTTTTTCTAACGTATTATAGGCTCTCCATGTAAATACTCCACTGGTTTGATTGTAATGACCCAATTAGTTATTTTGAGCATTTGCACTTTGCTTGCAAGTTCTCAGGCATGACTAGTCCCGTATGATGTATTATGACTTATGTAAATCATCGGTTTTGGTTTTCAGGTTAATTGGAATAGATATGAAGAATGATTTTCAACTTGAAGCTTTAAATTTGAAAGGTTTGACCCAGTCTTGACTTCTTAGTATTCCATCTTGGATTTGGATTTTTATGATTTGGTTAGCTCCATGGGGTGATTTTGGTCTTAGGAGCGTGTCCGGAATGTTATTTGGAGGTTCGTGGTAGGTTTAGGCTTGAATTGGCAAAATTGGAAATTTGGCGTTTTCTTGTCGACAGTGAAAATCTTGATATCGGGGTCGGAATGGAATTTCGGATATTTGAATTGGTCCGTAGTGTTATTTGTGATATGTGTGCAAAATTTCAGGTCATTCAGATGAGCTTTGATAGGTTTTGACATCATTTGTGAAATTCAGAAGTTTGGAAACTCTTAGGTTTGAATCAGAGGGTGATTTAATGTTTTGATATTTTTTTTAGTGTTCCGAAGGTTGGAATAAGTTTTAAAGGTGGTATGTGACTTTTTGGCAAGTTTGGTTGAGGTCCCGAGGGCCTCGGGATAGATTTGAGTGGTTTACGGGAAAGTTTGGCTTTGAGAGTTGCTGCATTTTGATGCTTCTATCATTTTGGCACCTGTGGATTGGGGACCGCAGAAGCGTGTTCTGGCCATCAGGAGAAGAACCATAGATGCGGTTATTTAGACGCATCACGGCGCCGCAGGGGCGATTATGGGCGCAGATGTGGTCCAGGTTCTTTAAGTGATTTTCGCAAATGCGCACCTGGGACCGCATGTGCGAGTCCGTAGATGCGCACCTGGGACCGCAGGTGCGAGGTAATATTCGCATGTGCGGAATCCCTGGGGCAAAAAGTTTATAAGTCCCCCTTCACAAAATTTACCCCATCCCACCATTTTTTGAAGTCGGGATTATAGCTCTTGGAGGGTTTTGAAGAGAGAATCAAGGGGAACTTGTTGAGGTAAGATTTTTTAACTTAATACTCGATTCTATGATGATTTTCAGTAGATTAAGCTTGGAATTTGTGGGATTTTAGGGTGAAAATTGGGGAATTAGGGCTTGGAAGTTGAGAGTTAAAATTGGGGATTCGAGGGATTATTTGAGGTCTGATTTTGATTATTTTTGTATGTATAGACTTGGGAGTGAAAGGAGTTTCTAGTGTTATGAATTTTGTGGGATTCCTAGATGTGACCCGACGGTCGGGTTTGGCTAATTTCGGGATTTTTGAGTTAATTTGATAATTTTTGCATGGGCTTTGTTCCTTCAGCGTGTATTAATGTTGTGATACTGATTTGGCTAGATTCAGAGTGTTTAGAGGCCGAGTCGAGAGGCAAGGGCATCGCGAGTTAGAGCTTTGGCCGGTTTGAGGTAAGTAATGACTGTAAATCTTGTCCTAAGGGTATGAAACCCCGGATTTCACATCGTCTTACTACTTTGAGATGACGCACCCGCTAGATGACGAGCGTGGGGGCGTGCACTGTTGGGGACTGTGACTTGGTACATCCCGTACGACTATTAAGTCGCATATTTGACTGAAAATTATTTGATACTATTGTGCTTTGGAAAGTATTACTATGTTTTGCGCTGAATGCCATATTTGGGCCTCGTGCCAAGCTTTTTTGGACCCTTAGGGGCTTTTTACTACTACTCCTTACTATTTTGATTTAATATATGTATTCAGTCATGTTATACTTTTACTGATTTTATAACTCAGTCTTATTTACTCTATTTATTATATAAAATGATAGTTTGGGCTGAGCACCCTTTTTACTGTTAGCCCGAGTGGCTTGAGAGGTTTCTGACTAAATAAGGCCCAGGGCCTGTGTTGTGAGGATATTATGGGATCAGGATGCATGCTGCAGTACTGATTCATGATATTGTGAGGCCGAGGGCCTATTTTATTTATGCCACAAGGTGGCTTGTTGCTATGAGGCCGAGGGCCTGACTGATTTATGCCACGAGATGACTTGTTATAGCGTTCAGGCTGTAGGATCCCCTCCAAAGTTTGAACACCCTCAGTGAGCGCGGGTACCCAGAGTGAGTGATGTGATGTTGCCCGAAGGGATGATCTTGATTCATGTTGTGCCCGAGGGTCTGATTACGAGTGCCTATAAGGTATCCCGAGGAGCTGGTTCTTATTGATGTTATTCCCGAGGGGCGGTTTATGATACATGTCTTGCCCGAGGGATTGTTTGTGATTTATGTTGCCTGAGGGGTAGTATACGAGTGAGTTTTGCCCGAGAGGTTGATTATGTTTTCACTATTTTTACTCACTATTTTATCACTTCGTTTGAAAATAATTACTGAAAGACCCCCAGGTCTTTGGGAGCTGCCTGACGTCCGCAGGACCCGACTCCTCCTCTATATCTTTTATTATCTTTCCGCAATTTTAATACTATGTATTATTGGAGTTTTATTACACTGTACTATTAGAGGCTCTAGACTCAAGACCCCCAGGTCTTTGGGAGTGTATTCAGCATTATCATGATATTCGACTTATATCTATCTATAAATTAAAAATTATTAGCTCTATTGTTGATAATGATATTCAAATGATTGGTTTTGAGCTTCTTGCTCGGGTTGAGAGTGTAAATGGTCGGGCTTGCCTAGCAGTTGTGTTGGGCGCTATCACGACCGGGGTTGGGGTCGTGACAATATATATATATATATATATATATATATATATATATATATATATATTATTTTCATTTTTTTACTGTACTCTACCGAGTCGCGCTATAGTCGGCTGAGTACGATACCTATTGTGCAACCACTGATCAGTTGGTTTTACCTATCTCCACATGGCCGGGTACGATTTTATTGAGCCTTGTGATGGTCGGGTATGTTTTTATCGAGTCCTCTTCGAGGCCAGGTACGATATGATGATGATGATGCCCACAGAGGCGTATGTTTTTAAAAGTATATGTATATATATGTGTCATGCATTTCATGTTAGTATCCCTCATAGACACTCAAATGCTACAAGTTGTATCTCATATATATCTCTCTTTAAATTACCGTTCTTATTTATGCTTTCATGCCTTATATACTCTGTACTTTATTCGTAATGACATCCCTTTTGCCCGGGGATGTTGCGTTACATGACTGCAGTTCCCTGTAGATAGGTTGACAGTCTTCAAAGATGTTTATCCGTTCAGCAGAAGGTGTTGATGCGCTCCACTTGCTTTGGAGTTTCTTATTTGTTCAGCATGCTTTGGACATGTATAGATTGGTACGACGAGGCCCTGTCCCAACCTTTATGATGTTCATGTACTCTTAGAGGCTTGTAGACATATGTCATATATATGTTTACTTGTATGTCCTTGTCGGCCTATATTTTGAGTGTACAGATGATCATTTCAGTCTTATAGGCCTATATGTCACATGTATAAGTTTGTATACCATATTGGGTTGTCATATGTCGAGTATTCTCTTATGTTTAGTTCTGGTTATCTCATGACGGCCTTTCCGACACATTTACCCATGATAGTATGATAAGAAATATAACAATGGTACTCGTTTGAGCTAGGCACCGGGTGCCCGTCGCGACCCTTCGATTTGGGGCGTGATATACTGGTTCCAAGATACCACTCCTCAATTTCAAAGAAATACTCAACTATCATAATTTAATTCATAAATGCATAAACAAAGATCAAATATGAAATAAACTAATCTAAGCATGGATATCATAAGTAAAGAAGGCAATAAATTACAAGTAACAAGTTCATCCTGCTTAATTTAACCCAACAACAATGCATAAGTACTTGACACCTCACATATATGTTGTACCCACACATTTAAACATGTAGTAAATAGGAAACAAGTCATAATCCCTCAAGTGAAGGTTAACCCGACGCTTACCTCACTACACAGTCAACACATAGCTCTACTGGGGTCTTTTCTCTAAAATTCGCCTCCAAATCACTCGTATTTAACCACAATCGACTTGATAACGTCAAATAATGCTAAGGGAATCAATTACAATACATAAAATTAGGCTTTTTACACTTTTTCCAAAAAGTCAAAAAAAGTTAACCCCGGGTTGGCTTGGGCAAAACCCAAGATTCAAACCAAAAACCATTAACCCATTCACCCCGAGCCCGATTATGTAATGAGTTTCGAAATCCTTCCCCAAATTGAGGTCTTAATTCCAAATTTATAAAAATCCCAAATCTTCCTAAATCCCTAGTTTTCTACCATGGAAGAACAAAGATTAAAGCTAGAAATTAATGGGTGATGTTAGAAAAGGAAGAAAATGAATTAAAGTATACTAATCTAAGAATTGGTGGTGACTTTTCTCTTCAAAATCGTCTCTAGACCGAGCCCTAATGGAAAGATTATGAAAAATAGGTGAAATCCCGATTTTGAAATCTTTTAAGGTCTACGTGCCAGGCCTTCTTCACGTTCGCGAAGGGTTTGGCGCGATTGCGAAGCACAGCGGCCAGAATAGCCTTCGCATTCACGAGAAGTGCTCCACGTTCAATATGGTTCTTCCCCCCGACCATCGCATTCGTGACCCATGGTCCGCGTTCACGTAGCACTCCAACCCAATCCACCCCCAAGCCCACTATACATCACGTTCGCGGATCGCGTTCGAGAAGGGCGAGCCCCCTCCACTTCGCGTTCGCGACTAGGACCCCGCAGTCGCAAAGAAAAATTTCCTCCCCTGTGCCAAAGTACCCTTCGCGATCGCGGGACATTCTTCGCGATCGCGAAAAAGAAGACACCTGAAACTAGCAGAAATCAAACCTACATTTTTCCTTAAGTTCAAAATACATGTAACCTATCCGAAACTCACCTGAGCCCTCGCCAAAACCAAATATGCACACAGGTCAAAAAATATTATAAAAACTCAATGGCATGATTAAAACACTAAAACAACACCTAGAATTATGAATCAGACACCAAAACGAATGAAATTTTTAATAAAACTTCAGAACTTTTATTTTAACGACTGGACGTCGGAATCACGTCAATTCAACTCCATTTTGTACCAAATTTTGTCGATAAGTCATAAATACATTAATGAACCTATACTAAGCTCTAGAACTAAAATATGGACCCGGTATCAACAAAGTTAAACTTCTGTCAAATTTCTAAATTCTTTAACCTTTAATCTTTAAATTACGATAACTCGAGCTAGGGACCTCCGAATTCGATTTCGGGTATACGATCAAGTCGCAAATTACGATACAAACCTAATGAGACTGTCAAAATATGGATCCAGACCCGTTTGCTCAAAACGTTGATCGAAGTCATCTCAAATACATTTTAAGGCACGAATTCATATTTTAATTAATTTTTCACATATAAACCTTCTATAAAAAAGACATAGACTATGCATGCAAATCCAGAAAGGCTAAAAGGATCTATTTGAGGTTTCAAAATAGAGAATTAAGAGGTAAATATTTAGATGACCTATCAGGTCATCACAAAGTTAGACTGAAAACATAGAATTTTAAAACCTGATTTACTAACTTGATATGAAAATAAATCCACTTTAATACACTTCCTTCAATATTTGGTAACCAAAAAAATATAGAACAATATGCTTTAGCAATTTTAGATAATATTGGAGGGACAAAAAAATACAATCATAGTGTACTATTTGTTTGGTGAGAAAGGTCTAAAACCAAGAAAGAAAGTAGAAAGGTTTACATAATTTCTGATGAGAGAAAACTATTAGAGAAGAATAGTGGCCATTTAGTTTCACAAATTTTATTTCACATCTTACCTTAGCATATTTAAAGGGGTAATTTTTGGTCATTTAAAAGATATCTTTCCTTTTAATAAAAATAAAGTAGTACTTTTTTCACTTGAAAGTACTTTATATTCTCTATTATAAAGATATATAGCCTAATTGGTTAAATAAAAAATCATCCCCTAAAAGTTTGGAGCCTAAAGCTTGTGCTTTATTGCAAGACCCAAAAGTGGGTCATGAATACAGCCCTACATTACATGTATATATAACTTGTTAATAATCTATATTCATAAAATAAATAAAAAACAGTCAAAGGTATCCTTGTATTATTAAAAATAGTCTAAATATATCATTTGTTATACTATTCATTCAATAAACTCCCCACTGTTATACTATTGGCACTGATTTGCCCCTAAATTAGGCGGAGTGCCACATGGTAGATCAAGAATAAAAGACCCAACATAAATTTTTATACCCCATTCTAGTCAAAAATCCTTATTATATTACCTATTACTCGAACCACTTTTCCTACTTAAAGATAATGTTTCACTATCATTAAAATCAAAAATAAGAAAAGAAAGAAAGAAACTCCCTCGCCGACAATGCTTCCATCTGCCAACGGATTCTCCATCACCAATTCCTCAAATCTAGAAAACACTTCACCACCTAAATAGTTCATCTCTGCTAATGTTTCTACCTACACCAATTTTCTAAATTATAGAAAAACTACTCCATGCAGTTTTCTCATTGTTAAGTAATCGAGAAGCAAATTTTGAGACTAAAGTATTGGAGTATGAATTGTTCGTCTTTACCTGCAACTTGAGTTGGCATATTTCAACCATGGTGGTATGCTCCCCTACGTAATTTGGAATTTGAGCAATAAATGACTATGATCAAAAGAGATAAAATTGGAAAGGTAAAGGTGCATAAATTTATCAATTCTTTACTTCTTCACTTTGGAATAGTTTCGTGAAATATCCAATGGTAAAAGCGCATTAATTTTTCATCCCTAAGTTCCATTCGATTTTGGGCCAACGATTGATATCTACATTTTATTTTTTTTAGAAAATATACTACTAGGCTATGTGTCTAGTAGCTACTATATATAAATAAAATTTCAAATTTGGTCCAAGTCTTACCATTTGAACAAATACAAGCTGAAAAGAGCATTCTATGGCTACCTATTAAAAGTAAAATTATAACTAGATGTAAGCTAAATATCACAGACTCCAAAGATCTCCATGTGACAATTTTGCATATGTATCCACATGCCAGTTGCAAAAACTCCAAAGTAACACCTACAAAGCTCTTACCAGGCATCATTTTTTGCAATTCAAGGGACAAGGCATGAATGAATACAACACTGCTACACCACAACAAATAGGAGGTTATTATAACTGTAGAGTAACCTGCAGCATGGTACATAGCTCAGCAAGAAGAAGCATGAGATAATATTCACCAATTGGAGCCATTTATCTTGTGGCCTAATTGTGAAAAAATATATATACACAAGAAAACAGTTGCACATATAGTGTTATACTTCAAGATTGAATAATTTAACAGCTCCTTCCTATATGTTGTCATACCGTTCCCAGAATAAGCATTGCACAATGTTAATACCACTGGGAAATGATACAATACCACATAGTATGTTTGTACAATGTTGGACAGTTTATGATCACATATGGTATTTTACTTTGCAGCATCAAACAAAGACCAATAGACTGTGTGCTTGTAATAGGAATTCCATACAGTTTCCAACCACCTCCAGGGTATGCATGAAGTCATGCTACTACCAATGGATAATAGCTCAACCTTACGTGGATATAACAAGCATAGGAACAATCAAAAGCAGGCAGTAAGCTTATAAGATCACACATCAATCTAGTGCTTTTTTTTTTCCAACCCTAACCCTAAGATTATGGATTTGTGCCTTGTATAAGTTGATTAGTTTCCTTCCTGCACTAGGAAAGTCAGTAAATGATTGGAATATTATTGTACCTGCAAAAGAAAATACAAGGTTAAGTAAAAAATCTGCCACAACATTGCCCTCCCTTAACGCATGTTGAAAGATCACATTAAATTGATCATTCATCTTTAATCCCCTTTACTTCCTTCCCTATACTCCAAGGTGCCTTCCATTCACCATCAATAATCTTCTTTATCACCAAAGAATGTCTCAATGATAAGAGGATGAAGTTGCCTATCCATACAATAAGAAATCCCTTCAGCAACAGCCTTTGCCTCAGCTACTATATTTGTTGTCCACCCTATCTCTTCTGTATATACCACATCCCCAGAATCATCCCTCACAAAATCCATATGAACTTGGCATAGGGTTTGCTTAACCAAAAAATAATAATTTGGTCAAAACTAGAATTTAAGATAAGAAATCGGATTACTGATAATCAAGATACCAAAAAATATAATAGGATTTCTGAGAATAAGAATNATTAAATAAGCCGTTACACAATCATTCATATTAAATACCAGTTTTCTAACGTATCAGGTATTTAATATTGAATTTGTACTCCTTTTTGTCTTCAGATTCATGTCTTCAATGCCTTCCGATTCGTTGGCTTTAAATGACTTGAATTGGTACGAGAGTCGTGTCTAAACTGCTTCTCGTGCCTGTTTAACTTCTTCTTCCCGTATCTGTTATCTCCCGTGCCTTTTTCTCAATTGTTACGCTTTGACCATTTGACCAGTCCACGTGTCGTGCCACGTAATTTTCAATATAAATCCAACTTTTCCCAATACAGATAGTCCCCTCATTTTCCATTTATTTATCAATTAAATAATTGAGAAGTGGATCTTCATGAAAAGGGAATTTTTACCATAATCAATGCGTATGACAATATTGACGTCTCAGCTGTCTATTCCATTTAATGTTCTGTCCATGTGTCACTTTTTGATTGATTCTACTATTTTGCACCCTTTTTCAAGGCTTCTTC
>MU665978.1:3699-15394 GCA_026770625.1 Nicotiana glauca | reverse complement strand
CATTTTACTAAATTTAAAGTATAAAGAACATGCATGAGTGTCTAACTTCCATTTTCAAGAGTTAATGCATGAAAATTTTCTTTCCTTTAAAATCTGAAAATCAAGGAAAAAAGGGTTAGGGTTTTTACCTTTAGAATTTGGGGAAGAAGACACTTGCTTTAGAATTTTCCGGACCAAGCCATTAGAAGAACAATCTTTGAAGAGGATAGGTTTTTCCCTCAAGAATCTCTCCTCCCTCTCTCTTATTTTGCTCAGAAAATGTGTAAAAATAAAGTGTTGGGGTGTTTTATTGAAGAAGAGATCGGGTTAAAAAAATTAGAAAATCTGGGCCGAGTCGGGTCTGCGGTCGCATCTACGATCGCAGAGCTAACATGCGGTCCACATAACGGACCGTAGAATTGCTCCCAAAAACTAAATGTTCTGACACGATCTGCGACAAGAATGCGGTCCGCATTCTTGTTATGCGGTCGCATAATGCGCCGCATAATTTACCCCGAAAAATCCCTGAGGGATTTATGCGATGATTTTGCGGTCCGCATTTTTGACTATGCGATCGCATATTGGACCGCATTCTCAACATCAATTTGACAAACCTTCTGATACACTCTGCGGTAGGAATGTGGTCCGCATAGCTGATCTACGACCGCATTCTTGACCGCAGAAATGACAATTTTCCGAAAAAATTTATTCTTTTGATTTTTAAAGCTTAGATCACCCCCGAGGGTCCAAACTGCAGCGAGCAAGCTCACCGCGAAGAATTCTACACATTCCTAACACAATATTCGGACCTTGACACTATGAGCTACTAGGTTTTAAGCACAAAATTTTACAGGGCCTTACACTATTTAGCCCCTAAATGAGCGTCAAGGCGCGCCCGAGGCTCCGCAAGTTCACGGTTGGCAGCACCAACCATACCCCAAAGTTGTTCCAGCTCATCCGCTTTATCCTTCAACTAGAAAAGCAGCGCTTCAAAAGACCGGCAAAGGTAGAAAAGTAGATGTGAAGGAAATATGAGCAAACAAGACAGAATACCTATTTTTCCAAGAGAACCTCTCGAGAACGGCCTTGGTCCACCTCGTGCCTTGAAGAAGCAAGCTCACTTTCCTTTACCACACGGAGAAGCTGGAGGGACCTTCCCCTTTATTGGGCATTCTGCAAACGGGACTCGTGACGAAGCATCTCGACTTTTAGCCTATCAAAAGCCTGAAAAGAAACCAAGCGCATGATGAAAAAGGAAATAAATACTAGGCCAAAATGCCTTTATCACAAGCAAAAATGCACCGCAAGACCAGAATGATGAGCCTCACCAAGGGCCGAAGCTATGTCCAATAAAACATTGATCCCGAAAGTTGGTCGGCTGATTGAATCATTTCCTCTAAGCTATTGCGGAGATGGTGCCTCACCGCAAGCCTCAGCATGCCGCGGAACATCCTTCCTTCTTCCAGCACTCCTTAACTCCTGAGCCAGCGATCTCGCCTCGAGCGAACTTCCGGCTCCTGTAGTAGGGAAACCGAGCAGATCAGCAAAGGGAAGGACATCCCAGAAAAAGAAAAGAGAAGAGTGGAAAGGGAATGCCAGACACCTACCACGACAATTTACCTCCCAACTCCCTTTCCAAAGATCTCCTCACCGGCGCCTATCATGAGTCCAGTATGCTGTTAGATTACGAGACCATTCGGCTAAACCCAGAACCTCATCAAGCAACCGACGAGTAGCTACAAATAAAAAATAGAAAAAAATCGCTATGAGTCTTACCCCGTATGAAGGAAAGAAAGGACAGCTCGAATAGAGAGCTTACGTGTGGAACTCTATTTCTCAGGGAACGGTAAGAATTCTGCGGGTATAACGTCGGTCGTCCGAACTCGAATGAACTGGCTCATCCATCCGTGGTCTTTATCCTCTTGACCACAGATCATGGGAGCTCAAGTAGACCGGCGCTGAAGAGCAACCGGGCATCGAAAGCACAATGGCTGGTACAGCCATATAAGGTGGCTAAGAGTAAAATCTATCCCATCCTTTTCAGCAAAGTATCTCATCGCCCATACTATGCTCCAGAAGAACGGATGAACCTGCACTAGCGTTACTTGGTACCTTCTACAGAAATCGAGCACAACCCGATCAGGGGAACCTCGCTTGAGAACAATGTTGTACACATTCAAGAAGCCTTCCATGAACGTCGTAACGTTCTCCTCAGGAGAAGGGGCTTGCAGGACCACGCCTTCCCCTCATTTACATTTTTTCCTTATCCCCTCGAGGTCCCTTTCCGCCACCGAAGAGGCAATGATCGACACATGCCCCTGGTGACACAAAATATTAGGAGGTTTTCCTGACAAAGCAATGCCCCTTAGGGATGTATGCTCTGAGCATCGCTCCCCTGATGTCGGAGAAGGGCTGCCATCGACAGTCAAAGGTAGAATACAGGAAGAAGTACCCTTCATCCAAACATCGGACATCGAAGTAGAGGCCATGACCACGACAAAATAACGGGGAGAGGAAGAGTATCCAAGCAAAAAGAGGAGAAATGGGGAAACTCTCGGAAAGTACTTGGCTCAACAGAAAAGATGAGCCTATCAATTAAGAAAATGCAGTAATCGTCGCTTGGGGGGAATAGATGAATATATAAGGGCCAGGCGATAACCGACCAAATTGCCTAAGCAGGCCAATAAATTCTCGTCGCGATAACAACACACTCCCCTTGGGGAATACAATGAAGAAACTACTCCAGACTCCCACGTGTTTTGAAAAAATAGGAGGCGGGCCCCGGGGAATCTCAGACGACATTTCCCCGAGCTCGTAACTCAACCTCAGCTTCAAAGTACAAAGAGCATCAGAAGGTCCGATGCCCAATGCTCTGAAGCCAAAAGAACGACAAAAATAAAGGCTCCCTTTTCTATTAACAAAATAGTTGCACATTTTTGCAATATTTGGAAGGGAGAACATATGAAACAAGAAAGAAAGAAAAAGGGGGGTTCGGAGACTACTCCTCGCTGTTATACTCTTCTCCCTCATCGGGAATAGTTAGATGCTCCAGTTCCTCCTCCGTCTCATGAGCCTTCTTCAGATCAGCGAATAGCTCGAAGCCCCGGGCCATGAGTTCTTCCAGAACCTCCATTTTTTCCTTTTGCATTGGCATTATCAATAGCATGGACCGGTCTCTTCTTTGCCGCCAGGTAAATGTCACGGGCCATCGCATGTGCCGTGGCCGTGTCTGCCTGGTAAGCATTGGCATCTCGTTCCAAACATTGATCTCTTTACGGGTGTCCGAAAGGAGGCTCGAAGACGTCGACAACTCCCCAGCTGCACTTTTATTCCGCTCCCTCAAGTCAAAAACCTTTGTTTCCATCTTGGCAATCCTCGAGTTTCCCTAGTCAACCTTCATTACAAATGAAGGCGACAAAAATGTGAACACAAAACACTCGTATTGATACCGATCGAGGAGCACATATGAAAGAAAAAAGAAGAATACATGTGCGATAAGAGCAATCTTCTACCGGAGTGCCACCTCTAAAGTAGCTCGAAGCTCTTTCACCTCCTCTCCTATCCGGATACCTCGAGACTCAGAATCTTGAAGCCTCAAAGCATGGCGTCACGTTCTTTCTCGTGATGTGCGGCTTCCTCACGGAGCTGTGATATGACACGATCGTATATCTCTTTGCACTACAGCACAATAAGGAAATTGAGAAAATTGATGAATAGCGCCCAAGGGCAAAGGGAAACGCTCAAACAAAAATTTCTCTTACCGCAGGGATTTCTCCACTGCATCAATGGCATCAGCAAGTCAAGATCAACTCCGTCAAGCAAATTATCGAGGATGTTGGCAAAAGTGCCTTCCTCTCCAAAGGAAGTTTTGACCGTGGCACCAACCGTCCTCCTAACGTCTCTCAGTTCTCCTGATGAAATTGAATAGTTTCAGATGAAGTCGTTCGGATATTGTCAACCCCATTGAATGGCGGCCCGCGCCCCCAGAGGGATCTGAACTCCGTCACATTTGGGCCCACAGCCCTGTTGGTAGAAGCTACTCCAAATTTGGCCGAGCTCCTTATCTTGCTGGACATAGTCATCGCAGACTCAGCAGCCTCTGTCCGAGGTACCTGCGAACCCCTCTCGTTGGCCCTCGACCTCTTTCTCAGTGGACTTCCATCATCATCTTCTTCCCCTCTTGCACTGGGATCCAGGTACGAGCTCAGGGCAGTAGCTTCGTCAGGTCGAGCACTAACCACTCTTGTTTTCCTTTTCCTGCCTGTGCCGACTCCCAAGGCCTCGTTTTCGCCACCAGGGGGTAGCCTCATCAACGTCTTTTCCCCAAGTCCTGCATCAACGTGATGAGTGAAGCACAACGTCTTTTCCCCAAGTCCCGGATCAACGTGATGAGTGATGCACAAAGGGAATACAAAATAGAGGGTATATACAGAAAAGAAACCGCACCATGGTTCTTGGCCACTCAGCGCCCATCGTCTATAATGTTCCAAGATAGGAGATGATACGGGAACTCTCGACCCAAGAACTTTATCCACCTCGCCAAGTCTGGAACCTCCTCAAGATGCCAAGGAGAAGCTGGAGAAAGTCGTCGAGAGGTTATCATAAAAAGAAAAAAACAAAATTTGAGGAACAATTAAAGAGAGGATATACTTACGCTGAAAGTTCCACCGCTCGGGAAAAAGGAATCCATTAAACCGGGACTATGTCCGAGGTACGCACCCAAATGAACTTGCTCGTCCACCATCGGTCTTTTCCCTCATCGACTCTTGAAAGTAGAGGTTTTTTAGACCATTACCGAATCTTGATCAAGCCTCGGTGCAGCCGAGGACGGTATAGTCCGATCATATGGTTAAGAGTAAGAACCTAACCCGCAATCTCCTTAGTAAAATTCCTAAACATCAGCACAATCCTTCAAAAAGACGGTGAGATATGGCCAAGGGTCACTCGATATCGAGTACAGAAATCAAGGAACACTGGGTCGATGTCCAAGGGAGGAGATTTCACGGATTTGTCGGGACCCAAGGTGAACGGGCATGTGTATACACAAAGAAAGCTTTCCTTGAAACTGGTAATATCTTCGCCGGAGGTAGGAATTTCAACTGTAGTTGTTTCATTCCATCGGCATTCACCCTTGACTCTTTCATTATTAGTCACGATACTAATATATTGTGACATGTGCTCGCATCGGTCCGGCGTGGATGCGGGAGGCTTGACACTGAAATCTTTTAACATATCAAACTCGGAAGGGATCCACTGCTGTAGAGTAGGGGCCATCCTATCACCTCCCCAGCCGACTGGGATGATGATGTAGTATCGTCCCAACAGGGTACCGTTCTGGAAGTCCTAGCCATAAAAAATGAAGGAACTCTTCCGAAAAGAAAAATAGAGAAAGACGAAAATATGTCGAATAAATTAAGATTCCAGTTCACAAGCCTAGAGGAAGGAAAAAGATGAGCAGCATCTGATGGTCGGATCATTTTATATGATTCAATTGGGGAAGCGGAAGGGACGAGCCTACAATGGTTTGCAAACTCCTCGATGGTCGTGTATAATGGTGGCTCCATGCGGTTTCTAGGGCTATGGCATTTATTGCTCTTACATGAATGATATCATAGCAAATATGGCCTCGAGGACATGAGGATACGATTCAGCATCATTTCCCATCACTTCATCATGAGAAACGCGGAGACTATCTGTACACGGTAAAAATCAGAAGACTTTATTTTTGCTATTAAGATAATTCAGGAAGCCTTCCCCGAGACCCCGAGAGTGGAAGGCCACGATCGAGTTCTCGGCCTCAGGGCTCATCGAGGTCCAAATCGAAGGAAGCTGGGCCCGAGGTCGGGACTAGAGAGGAGGTCTCTGATGCACACGGCTACACCCGACAGGACCAGTCTATCTATAACCTATTAAGAGGACTTGCGTTAGGCCGTCCCATCTTTCTACTCTTGTAAATAATATAAACGTATTTTACCAAGTCCCCTCGCCTATATAAGGGAGACTCACCCCACTTTGTAAGGGACTGATGTTGATCCACTTCTAAAATAAGCAATAATATATCTCTCTCTCTATCTCTTTCTTCTAAGTTAACTGTGTTCTTCCACCCCGATGTCGCCCTAGCATTTTATTGGTATTTGTTTGTTCTTTGCCATTTAGCTCAAGATTGACAGTATAAAGCCTTGTACGCATATACTTATCTGTTATCCCCTCCCCGATCACCCTTGATAAAATCACCTTCGATAGACCCGAGGTAGGCTCGAGATTTGGCCCCGAGGTATATACTGGTTTGTCCTAAGCTCGGAAATGCTCCTAATCGGTTTGATTATCATATTGGTTAGCTCGATCTTTACTATTTTTACTCCACATTTAGCATTAATTGCCCTCTCAGACTAGCTCGGGAATATATCAGGTATTCTTAGAATCCCATTTACAAATGTTGTTACCATTTTCACGGTAAACAGTTGTTATTTCACATGAATTGGTGCTGCAAATTTACATACATGAAAGGTCTGTCTCAATATGATCAATGTGCTATTCTTGATAACTTAAAATGGTGCGAAGAATATAAATCATTTATTGAAATGCTTCGACCTTAAATCAAGATTGAAACTGCGTTTGTTGTGACATCTATGTGAAATCTCATCTATGCTTACAATTTAAATTGCTCTTATGTGCACATATTGTCCTAAATTGAAAAGCTAACATTAAAATTGGGGATGATGTGAAATGTGGCCTAGTGCCAAAAATGATATGATGGTTGTGGCCCCAAGTGCCTATGAAAGGATATATGTGAAACAAAGATTTAAACGAGATGATTAATGAGAAAGGAACAACACCTTGGTAAGGGGGCTTAGCCGATCGGGCCGAGATCATATGCCATGCAGCACACGTGGTGATATTATGCTGATATTGAATTCTGGAAAAGGAATATGAGATTGTTATTGAGATAGATTACTCAAATAAGGTGACCTAGCTGATCTGGTCGAGATCGAACTCCGCTCAATATAGCGGTTGTATTGCAAACAATGATGAACAATATGAAATGCCCAAAACTAAAAGCAATGGAAAATTGTGTGAAGGTTGTGTAATTGTTTTATTTGATGATGTGGTGGTCATTTAAAGCTTTTGAGTTACACTTGTGATTTCCTTATTCTTGTATGATAGTTCTTTCTAACTAGATGATGTTTAGTTATACATACCAGTACTATTCCATGGTACTAACGTCCCTTTTGCTAGGGGCGCTACATTTTTAAATGAATGTAGGTGACTCCATAGTGGACCGTACCGATCGCGAGTAGCGGAGTGTCCTCCTCTCAAAGTCTTGGTGAGCCCCTTTCTCCTTCAAGGGGTTATGTTGTACATCTTTTGATGTATATTTCCACTTTTGAGGTATAGATGGGGCCTTATTGCCGGCGTTGTCATAATTTTCTTTTGTATCCAGAGAGGTTCTGTAGACATTCGTGTGGGTCATGTATGGGTGTTATATAGGTTAATGAACTGTGTTGTAACTCTATACTCTAGTTCTTCTAAATTATAACTGTATGAAATCTTGGAAACTTTATCATGATTTAAGGTTTGTGACATGAAAATGAATTTACAATGTGAATGTTCTATTTTGCTATTGCCTAAATAAACGAAAGCATTTTTTCCTTAATCATATTGAGTTGAGTAGAGAATGTTAATAAGGCTTTCTTAATTGGGTTCACTCGATTGAGAGCCGGTCACGCCTCCCGAGGTTGGGGCGTGACAATCTTCTTTTTGACAGAGGTCCTCGAGATCGAGTACCATCTTGAGGCTTCGAATGATATCAACAGCTCCTTATAGCCTATCTTCTTTTGGACAAAGGTCCTAGAGATCGGGTACCATCTCGAGGCTTATAATGGTATCAATGGCTCCTTAGAGCCTATCCTCTTCTTGACAAAGGTCCTCAAGATCAGGTACCAGCTCGAGGATTGTAATGATATCAATGGCTCCTTAGAGCCTATCTTCTTCTTGATAGAGGTCCTCGAGATCGGGTACCATCTTCAGGCTTGTAGTGATATCAACAGCCTTTAAAGCTTATCTTCTTTTTAACAGAGGTCCTCTAGATCGGGTACAATCTCGAGGCTTATTGATGCAAGGGATTTTTATCCCCAAAATGTCATAAGGTCGTATTAATTGTATGACATGGTTATGAAATGACCGAGGCGATCGTGCGGTACATATTCCTAAAGTGATAATGGATTAGTTAGTGTTTTTAATTAGCCTTTGAGGCAGGTGGACAGTCATCGCTTTCTCTATATATATAGGTTTGTCTTCCCTCTTTTGAGGATCCCGCTATTCTGAGTAGTTATCCTCCTTCACAGAGTTTTTTTCCCACATTAGGTCCTTCACCATTTTAACTTTGAAGCCCTCGCTCGAATTCCTACTCCAATTCTCTGATTTTACGATAGTTATGGATGCTATGCCAGGATCCGTTTGGTAAGGAGCAGGAAGTTTCGCATGTAGTTCTCACCTAGTTAGTGGAGCGCTGCTTACGCCAGGCGAGCCAACGTCGGGACATTTTGCTTTGAGGGGGGACATTTTGTCAGAAAAACCTCCCGATGTTCAAGGTCATTGGGAGTATGCCTCGAATTTTATTTCATTAAGATGAGAGGGGCACCTTCAGTTAATGAGGAAAGATTATTGACGATGAGATTCTTTGTAGAGGAAGCCGGGCTTGAGTTCACCCTTAGTCGTCTCATCGAGTTGTACTGGCCTTTTCACCATTGAGGCCTACTAACCTTTCAATGGCGATCCATGATTACCTTCATTGTCGATGATGAAGAAGATAGGGTTCGAGGATGGATGAGCCAATTCGTCCGAGTACGAACTTTTGACATTATCCCCGCTTAGTATCTGCCATTTCCCAATGAATGGAATTTTACACATAAGTGGCACACTTGCACCTTTGTTTATTTTATTTATGGTAAAGGCGGGCTCCGTAAATGCACCTTTCTTTCCCTTTCTGCAGCAATTCCGTGGATGCCATACAAGGTCCTCGACCTGATGGATTGGGCTTGGAAATTGGCAGCCCACTCAACTTATGATGAACGAGGCGAGACTTGTCTAAGAGTAGATGGGAGGCGAAACACCACGGTACGTGTTATGTGATTTTCTTTTTTTTTAAAAAGGAGCTTTATTTTCATTCGTACTAACTCCATCATCACAGGAATTCGGGACTTCTTTGATGCGAGACCGTGCCTTCTCGAATAGGTAGAAGAATTTCTAGCTTCGGGGCTGAGATATAATAATAATAAAAAATAGTGGCCTTCATAGGGCAACGGTGATATAGCAAGACGAGTCAAGGGAGGGGGCTTGGAGAGGATGTGTCACGCAGTAAGGCCCCGTAAAACATTTTTGTGCTTAAAACCAAGTAGCTCATAGTGTCAAGGTCTGAATATTGTGTTAGGAATGTGAAGCGAGCCGCGGTTCGGACCCTCGGTGGTGATCTAAGCTTTAAAAATCAAAAGAATAAATTATTCCAGAAAATTGTCATTTCTGCGGTCAAGAATGCGGTCGCAGATCAGCTATGCGGACCGCATTCCTACCGCAGAGTGTAACAGAAGATTTGTCAAAAATTGAAGTTAACATGCGGTCAATTCTGCGGCGCATTATGCGACCGCAGAACATGAATGTGGACCGCATTCTTGTCGCATATTGTGTCAGAACATTTAGTTTTTTGGGAGCAATTTTGCGGTCCATTATGCGGACCGCATGTTAACTCTGCGATCGCAGATGCGACCGTAGACCCGACTCGGCCCAGATTTTCTAATTTTTTTAACCCGATCTCTTCTTCAATAAAATACCCCAACACTTTATTTTTCCATATTTTCTGAGCAAAATAAGAGAGAGGGAGGAGAGATTCTTAAGGGAAAAACCTATCCTCTTCAAAGATTGTTCTTCTAATGGCTTGGTTCGGAAAATTCTAAAGCAAGTGTCTTCTTCCCCAAATTTCTAAAGGTAAAAACCCTAACCCTTTTTTTCCCTTGATTTTTAGATTTTAAAGGAAAAAAAGATTTTCATGCATTAACTCTTGAAAATGGAAGTTAGACACTCATGCATGTTCATTATACTTGAAATTTAGTAAAATGGAAATGGGTAGAAGTAAGGGGCGGTGCTCGATAACCCAAATAAGCTCGGATAGTAATTGTGAATTTCGTTTCTAAGTTATATGTGTAACTTGTGACCCAGATTGACGCTGTTAGATTATTGGGTGAATTGGAAGTAGGATATAAAAGAAAAAGAAAGGAAATTCGACTCCAGGTATGTATGGCTAACTTTGATCTTTGTGAAATAGCCCTGTTTTGGTGTACGAATAAATGGTATGTGATAGCCTTCAGAACTCGCTATGGTCACTTTGAATTCTTGGTCATGTCTTTTGGGCTAACCAATGCCCCATCAGCTTTCGTGGACCTTATGAATCGGGTTTTCAAGCCATTTCTAGATTCCTTTGTGATTGTTTTCATTGACGACATCCTCATTTATTCACGAAGCAGGGAGGATCATGCCATTCACCTCAGAGCAGTATTGCAGACCTTTCATCAGCACCAATTGTACGCTAAGTTTTCAAAATGTGAATTTTGGTTGGAGTCCGTAGCTTTTCTGGGTCATGTAGTTTCCAGTGAAGGGATTCAGGTGGATCCCCAAAAGATTGCAGCAGTGAAGGATTGGCCTAGACCCACGACCCCAATGGAGATTCGTAGCTTCTTTGGATTAGCAGGGTACTATCGGAGGTTTGTGGAGGGATTCTCAACCCTCGCCTCCCCATTGACTAAATTGACGCAGAAAGCTGTTAAGTTCTAGTGGACCGACGCTTGTGAGAAAAGTTTTCAAGAATTGAAGTCAAGGTTGACCTCGACATCAGTATTGGCCTTGCTAGAAGGAACAGAGGGGTTTGTGGTTTATTGTGATGCCTCCAGGGTTGGTTTGGGGTGTGTATTGATGCATCACGGAAAGGTCATAGCATATGCTTCTAGGCAACTCAAGAATCACGAAAAGAATTATCCGAAGCATGATTTGGAGCTTGCAGTAGTTGTGTTTGCTCTGAAAATATGGCGACATAATCTTTATGGGGTTCATATAGATGTGTTTTCCGACCACAAGAGTCTCCAGTATTTGTTCAAACAGAAAGAACTGAATTTAAGGCAGCGACGGTGGTTAGAATTGCTCAAGGACTGTGATATGAACATTTTGTACCACCCAGGGAAGGCAAACTTGGTGGTCGACGCTCTCATTCGGAATTCAATGGGTTATTTGGCTCATTTGGGGGTGGATCAGAGACCCCTGGCTCGGGAGGTGTATCAATTAGCCAGTTTGGGAGTTCGCATTTCGGCATCAGACGAGGGGAATGTTATGGTGCATAATGGAACAAAATCATCACTGGTGGCAGAAATCAAGGAAAAGCAGTTTATGGATCCAGCATTGGCTCAGATAAAGGAAGCAGTTGTGAATAACAAGACTTCGGCATTTTCGGTCAGTGGCGAGGATAGTGTACTGCAGTGTCAAGGTAGGCTATGTGTCCCGGATGTGGAAGAGCTTCGGGAGAGGGTGATGACGGAGGCTCATATTTCTAGGTATTCCGTGCACCCAGGTTCTACGAAAATGTATCCTGACCTCAAGGAGATTTATTGGTGGAAGGGTATGAAAAGGAGTGTGGCGAACTTTGTATCTAAATGTCCGAATTATCAGCAAGTGA
>MU665975.1:9637-29120 GCA_026770625.1 Nicotiana glauca | reverse complement strand
GCCCTACTATTGGCAAAAGGAAACTAGGGAATGGAGGCCCTATATCTGAAAAAAAGGCTCAACTCAGGAATTGGAGCCCTAATGTTGGCAAAAGACGACTAAGGAATGGAGGCCCTATGTCTAAAAAGACGCAACTCAGGGATTTGAACCCTATTGTTGGCAAAAAGGCAACTAGGGAATGGAGGCCATATGTCTAAAAAAAAGTTAACTCACGGATTGGAGCCCTAATGTTGGCAAAAGGCGACTTGGGAAAGTAGGCCCTATGTCTAAAAATGCACAACTCAGGGATTAGAGCCCTTATGTGGGCAAAAGGCGACTAGGGAATGGAGGCTCTATGTCTAAAAAGGCACACCTCAGTGATTGGAGCCGCAGCTCTAGCAAAAGGCGACTAGGAAATTGAGGCCCTATGTTAGAAAAAAGGCAAAAAGGGAATGGAGGCCATATGTCTAAAAAGCTCAACTCATGGATTGGAGACCTAATATTAGCAAAAGGAGACTAGGGAATGGAGGCCCTATGTCTAAAAAGGCATAACTCAGGGATTGGAGCCCTAATGCTGGCAAAAGGCGACAAGGGAATGGAGGCCCTATGTTTAAAAAGCTCAACTCAGGGATTGGGGCCCTAATGTTGCCAAAAGGCAGGTTGGGAATGGAGGCCCTTTGTCTAAAAGGCATAACTCAAGTGTTGGAGCACTAATGTTGGCAAAAGACGACTAGGGAATGGAGGCCTTATGTCTAAAAAGGCTCGTCTCAGGGATTGGAGCCATAATGTTGGCAAAAAACGTGACTAGGGAATGGAGACCCTATGTCTAAAAAGCCTGAACTTAGGGATTGGAGCCGTAATGTTTTGAAAAGGCGAATAGGGAATGGAGGCCCCATGTCTAAAAGGCACAACTCAAGGATTGGAGCCCTAATTTTGGAAAAAGGCGACTAGGGAATGGAGGCCCTATGTCTAAAAGGCTCAACTTAGGGATTGGAGCCCTAATGTTGGTAAAATAGCGACTAGGGAATGGAGGCCCTATGTCTAAAAAGGCTCAACTCAGGGATTCGAGCCCTAATGTTGGCAAAAGAGCGACTAGGTATTGGAGGCCCGTTGTCTAAAAAGGCACAACTCTAGGATTGGAGCCCCAATGCTGGCAAAAATACGTCAGGGGAATGGAGGCCCTATTTCGAAAAAGGCTCAACTCAGGGATTGGGGCCATAATATTGGCAAAATGCGACTACGGAATGGAGGCACTATGTCTAAAAAGGCTCAACTCAGGGATTTGAGCCCTAATGTTGGCAAAAGAGCGACTAGGGAATGGAGGCTCTTTGTCTAAAAAGGCACAACTCTAGGATTGGAGCCCTAAAGTTGGCAAAAGACGACTAGCTAATGGAGGCCCTATGTCTAAAAAGGCGCAACTCAGGGATTGGAACCCTAATGTTGGAAAAAATGCGATTATTTAATGGAGTCCCTATGTATAAAAAGCTCAACTCAGGGATTTGGGCCATAATGTTACCAAAACGCAACTAGGGAATGGAGGACCTATGTCTAAAAAGGCACAACTCTATGATTAGAGCCCTAGTATTGGCAAAAGGCGACTAGGGAATGGAGGCCCTTTGTATAAAAGGTACAACGCAAGGATTGGAGCCCTAATGTTGGCAAAATGCGACTAGGCAATGGAGGCCCTATGTCTAAAAGGCTCAACTCACGGATTGGATCCTTGATGTTCACAAAAGGCGACTAGGGAATAGAGGCCCTATTTCTAAAAAGGCTCAACTCAAGGATTTGAGCCCTAATGTTGGCAAAAGACTACTAGGGAATCGAGGCCCTATGTCTAAAAAGGCACAACTCAGGGATTTGAGCCCTAACGCTAGCAAAAGGCGACTTGGGAATGGAGGAGATATGTCTAAAATGGCACAACTCAGAGATTGGAGCCCTAATGCTGGCAAAAAGGTGACAAGGGAATGGAGGCCCTATGTCTAAAAAACTCAACTCATGGATTGGAGCCCTAATGTTGGCAAAAGGCAACTAGGGAATGGAGGCCCTATATCTAAAAAGGCTCAACTCAGGGATGGGAGCCCAAATGTTGGCGAAAGACGACTAGGGAATGGAGGCCCTATGTCTAAAAAGGCGCAACTCAAGGATTAGAACCCTAATGTTGGCAAAAAAGCGACTAGGGAATAGAGGCCCTATGTCTAAAAAAAGTTAACTCACGGATTGGAGCCCTAATGTTGGCAAAAGGCGACTAGGGAAAGGAGGCCCTATATCGAAAAAGGCTCACCTCAGGGATTGGGGCCCTAATGTTGGCAAAATGCGACTACGGAATTGAGGCCCTATGTCTAAAAAGGCTCAACTCAGGGATTGGATCCCTAATGTTGGCAAAGGTCGACTAGGGAATTTAGGCCCTATCTCTAAAAAGGCTCAACTCAGGGATTGGAGCCCTAATATTGTCAACAGACCGACTAGGGAATGGAGACCCTATGTCTAAAAAGGCACAACTCTAGGATTGGAGCCCTAATGCTGGCAAAAAGGCGTCAGGGGAATGGAGGCCCTATGAATAAAAAGCTCAACTCAGGGATTTGGGCCCGAATGTTAACAAAACGCGACTAGGGAATGGAGGCCCTATGTCTAAAAAGGCACAACTCTCGGATTGGAGCACTAATGTTGGAAAAAGGTGACTAGGGAATGAAGGCCCTTTGTCTAAAAGGCACAACTCAAGGATTGGAGCACTAATGTTGGCAAAAGGCGACTAAGGAATGGAGACCCTATGTCTAAAACGATCAACTCCGGGATTGGAGCCCTAATGTTGGCAAAACTCAACTAGGGAATGGAGGTCCTATGTCTAAAAAGGCTCAACTCAGGGATTGGAGCCCTAATGTTGGCAAAAAACGTGACTAGGGAATGGAGACCCTATGTCTAAAATGCCTCAACTCAGGGATTGGATCCCTAATGATGGCAAAAGGCGACTAGGAAATTGAGGCCCTATGTTAGAAAAAAGGCAAAAAGGGAATGGAGGCCATATGTCTAAAAACTCAACTCAAGGATTGGAGCTCTAATGTTGGCAAAAGTCAACTAGGGAAGGGAGACCCTATGTCTAAAATGCCTCAACTCAGGGATTGGATCCCTAATGATGGCAAAAGGCGACTAGGAAATTGAGGCCCTATGTTAGAAAAAAGGCAAAAAGGGAATGGAGGCCATATGTCTAAAAACTCAACTCAAGGATTGGAGCTCTAATGTTGGCAAAAGTCAACTAGGGAAGGGAGACCCTATGTCTAAAATGCCTCAACTCAGGGATTGGATCCCTAATGATGGCAAAAGGCGACTAGGAAATTGAGGCCCTATGTTAGAAAAAAGGCAAAAAGGGAATGGAGGCCATATGTCTAAAAACTCAACTCAAGGATTGGAGCTCTAATGTTGGCAAAAGTCAACTAGGGAAGGGAGACCCTATGTCTAAAATGCCTCAACTCAGGGATTGGATCCCTAATGATGGCAAAAGGCGACTAGGAAATTGAGGCCCTATGTTAGAAAAAAGGCAAAAAGGGAATGGAGGCCATATGTCTAAAAACTCAACTCAAGGATTGGAGCTCTAATGTTGGCAAAAGTCAACTAGGGAAGGGAGACCCTATGTCTAAAATGCCTCAACTCAGGGATTGGATCCCTAATGATGGCAAAAGGCGACTAGGAAATTGAGGCCCTATGTTAGAAAAAAGGCAAAAAGGGAATGGAGGCCATATGTCTAAAAACTCAACTCAAGGATTGGAGCTCTAATGTTGGCAAAAGTCAACTAGGGAAGGGAGACCCTATGTCTAAAATGCCTCAACTCAGGGATTGGATCCCTAATGATGGCAAAAGGCGACTAGGAAATTGAGGCCCTATGTTAGAAAAAAGGCAAAAAGGGAATGGAGGCCATATGTCTAAAAACTCAACTCAAGGATTGGAGCTCTAATGTTGGCAAAAGTCAACTAGGGAAGGGAGACCCTATGTCTAAAATGCCTCAACTCAGGGATTGGATCCCTAATGATGGCAAAAGGCGACTAGGAAATTGAGGCCCTATGTTAGAAAAAAGGCAAAAAGGGAATGGAGGCCATATGTCTAAAAACTCAACTCAAGGATTGGAGCTCTAATGTTGGCAAAAGTCAACTAGGGAAGGGAGACCCTATGTCTAAAATGCCTCAACTCAGGGATTGGATCCCTAATGATGGCAAAAGGCGACTAGGAAATTGAGGCCCTATGTTAGAAAAAAGGCAAAAAGGGAATGGAGGCCATATGTCTAAAAACTCAACTCAAGGATTGGAGCTCTAATGTTGGCAAAAGTCAACTAGGGAAGGGAGACCCTATGTCTAAAATGCCTCAACTCAGGGATTGGATCCCTAATGATGGCAAAAGGCGACTAGGAAATTGAGGCCCTATGTTAGAAAAAAGGCAAAAAGGGAATGGAGGCCATATGTCTAAAAACTCAACTCAAGGATTGGAGCTCTAATGTTGGCAAAAGTCAACTAGGGAAGGGAGACCCTATGTCTAAAATGCCTCAACTCAGGGATTGGATCCCTAATGATGGCAAAAGGCGACTAGGAAATTGAGGCCCTATGTTAGAAAAAAGGCAAAAAGGGAATGGAGGCCATATGTCTAAAAACTCAACTCAAGGATTGGAGCTCTAATGTTGGCAAAAGTCAACTAGGGAAGGGAGACCCTATGTCTAAAATGCCTCAACTCAGGGATTGGATCCCTAATGATGGCAAAAGGCGACTAGGAAATTGAGGCCCTATGTTAGAAAAAAGGCAAAAAGGGAATGGAGGCCATATGTCTAAAAACTCAACTCAAGGATTGGAGCTCTAATGTTGGCAAAAGTCAACTAGGGAAGGGAGACCCTATGTCTAAAATGCCTCAACTCAGGGATTGGATCCCTAATGATGGCAAAAGGCGACTAGGAAATTGAGGCCCTATGTTAGAAAAAAGGCAAAAAGGGAATGGAGGCCATATGTCTAAAAACTCAACTCAAGGATTGGAGCTCTAATGTTGGCAAAAGTCAACTAGGGAAGGGAGACCCTATGTCTAAAATGCCTCAACTCAGGGATTGGATCCCTAATGATGGCAAAAGGCGACTAGGAAATTGAGGCCCTATGTTAGAAAAAAGGCAAAAAGGGAATGGAGGCCATATGTCTAAAAACTCAACTCAAGGATTGGAGCTCTAATGTTGGCAAAAGTCAACTAGGGAAGGGAGACCCTATGTCTAAAATGCCTCAACTCAGGGATTGGATCCCTAATGATGGCAAAAGGCGACTAGGAAATTGAGGCCCTATGTTAGAAAAAAGGCAAAAAGGGAATGGAGGCCATATGTCTAAAAACTCAACTCAAGGATTGGAGCTCTAATGTTGGCAAAAGTCAACTAGGGAAGGGAGACCCTATGTCTAAAATGCCTCAACTCAGGGATTGGATCCCTAATGATGGCAACAGAGCGACTAGGGAATGGAGGCCCTATGTCAAAAAAGGCTCAACTCAGGGATTGGATCCCTAATGATGGCAAAAGGCGACTAAGGAATGGAGGCCCAATGTCTAAAAGGCACAACTCAAGGATTGGAGCCCTAATGCTGGCAAAAGGCGACAAGGGAAAGGAGGCCCTATGTATAAAAAGGCTCAACTCAGGGATTGGAGCCCTAATGTTGCCAAAAGGCGACTAGGGAATGGAGGCCCTATTTCGAAAAAGGCTCAACTCATGGATTTGATCCCTAATGTAGGCAAAAGACGACTAGAGAATCGAGGCTATATGTCTAAAAAGGCACAACTCAGGGGTTGGAGCCCTAACGCTATCAAAAGGCGACTTGGGAATGGAGGACCTATGTTTAAAATGGCAAAACTCAGGTATTGGAGCCCTAATGCTGGAAAAAAGGTGACAAGGGAATAGAGGCCCTATGTCTAAAAAAATCAACTCATGGATTGGAGCCCTAATGTTGGCAAAAGGAAACTAGGAAATGGAGGCCCTATATCTGAAAAGGCTCAACTCAGCGATTGGAGCCCTAATGTTGGCAAAAGACAATTAAGGAATGGAGGCCCTATGTCTAAAAAGACGCAACTCAGGGATTTGAACCCTATTGTTGGCAAAAAGGCAACTAGGGAATGGAGGCCATATGTCTAAAAAAAGTTAACTCACGGATTGGAGCCCTAATGTTGGCAAAAGGTGACTAGGGAAAGGAAGCCCTATGTCGAAAAAGGCTCAACTCAGGGATTGGGGCCCTAATATTGGCAAAATGCGACTACGGAATGGAGGCCCTATGTCTAAAAAGGCTCAACTCAAGGATTGGAGCCCTAATGTTTGCAAAGGTCGACTAGGGAATTTAGGTCCTATCTCTAAAAAGGCTCAACTCAGGGATTTGAGCCCTAATGTTGGCAACAGAGCGACTAGGGAATTGAGGCCCTATGTCTAAAAAGGCATAACTCTAGGATTGGTGCCCTAATGCTGGCAAAAAGGTGTCAGGGGAATGGAGGCCCTATGAATAAAAAGCTCAACTCAGGGATTTGGGCCCGAATGTTAACAAAACGCGACTAGGTAATGGAGGCCCTATGTCTAAAAAGGCACAACTCTCGGATTGGAGCACTAATGTTGGGACAAGGTGAGTAGGGAATGAAGGCCCTTTGTCTAAAAGGCACAACTCAAGGATTGGAGCCCTAATGTTGGCAAAAGGCGACTAGGGAATGGAGACCCTATGTCTAAAAGGAGCAACTCCGGGATTAGAGCCCTAATGTTGGCAAAAGTCAACTAGGGAATGGAGGCCCTATGTCTAAAAAGGCTCAACTCAGGGATTGGAACCCTAATGTTGGCAAAAAGGTGACAAGGGAATGGAAACCCTATGTCTAAAAAACTCAACTCATGGATTGGAGCCCTAATGTTGGCAAAAGGAAACTAGGGAATGGAGGCCCTATATCTAAAAAGGCTCAACTCAGAGAATGGAGCCCTAATGTTGGCAAAAGACATCTAGCGAATGGAGGTCGTATGTCTAAAAACGCGTAACTCATGGATTGGAACCCTAATGTTGGCAAAAAAGCGACTAGGGATTGGAGGCCCTATGTATAAAAAGCTCAACTCAGGGATTTGGGCCCTAATGTTACCAAAACGTGACTAGAGAATGGACGCCATATATTTTAAAAGGCACAACTCTGGGATTGGAGCCCTAATATCAGCAAAAGGCGACTAGGGAACGGAGGCCCTTTGTCTAAAAGGCACAACTCAAGGATTGGCGCCCTAATGTTGGCAAAAGGCGACAAGGGAATGGACACCCTATGTCTAAAAAGCCTCAACTCATGGATTGGAGCCTTAATGTTGATAAAAGGCGACTAGGGAATGGATACCCTATGTTTAAAAAAACACAACTCGGGGATTGAAGCCCTAATGTTGCCAAAAGGCGACTAGGGATTGGAGGCCCTATGTCTAAAAGGCACAACTCAAGGATTGGAGCCCTAATGTTGGATAAAGACGACTAGAGAATGGAGGCCCTATGTCTAAAAGGCTCAACTCAAGGATTGGGGCCTTAAAGTTCGCAAAAAGCGACCAGGGAATGGAGGCCCTATTTCGAAAAAGTCTCAACTCAGGGATTTGAGCCCTAATGTTGGCAAAAGACGACTAGAGAATCGAGGCCCTATGTCTAAAAAGGCACAACTCAGGGATTGGAGCCCTAACGCTAGCAAAAGGTGACTAGGGAAAGGATGCCCTATGTTTTAAAAGGCTCAACTCAGGGATTGGAGCCCTAACGCTAGCAAAAGGTGACTAGGGAAAGGATGCCCTATGTTTTAAAAGGCTCAACTCAGGGATTGGAGCCCTAACGCTAGCAAAAGGTGACTAGGGAAAGGATGCCCTATGTTTTAAAAGGCTCAACTCAGGGATTGGAGCCCTAACGCTAGCAAAAGGTGACTAGGGAAAGGATGCCCTATGTTTTAAAAGGCTCAACTCAGGGATTGGAGCCCTAACGCTAGCAAAAGGTGACTAGGGAAAGGATGCCCTATGTTTTAAAAGGCTCAACTCAGGGATTGGAGCCCTAACGCTAGCAAAAGGTGACTAGGGAAAGGATGCCCTATGTTTTAAAAGGCTCAACTCAGGGATTGGAGCCCTAACGCTAGCAAAAGGTGACTAGGGAAAGGATGCCCTATGTTTTAAAAGGCTCAACTCAGGGATTGGAGCCCTAACGCTAGCAAAAGGTGACTAGGGAAAGGATGCCCTATGTTTTAAAAGGCTCAACTCAGGGATTGGAGCCCTAACGCTAGCAAAAGGCGACTAGGGAATGGAGACCCTATGTCTAAAAGGATCAACTCCGGGATTAGAGCCCTAATGTTGGCAAAAGTCAACTAGGGAATGGAGGCCCTATGTCTAAAAAGGCTCAAATCAGGGATTGGAGCCCTAATGTTGGCAAAAAACGTGACTAGGGAATGGAGACCCTATGTCTAAAAAGCCTCAACTCAGGGATAGGAGCCCTAATGTTTGGAAAAGGCAAATAGGGAATGGAGGCCCTATGTCTAAAAATGTAAAACTCAGGGATTAGAGCCCTAATGTTGGAAAAAGGATAATAGGGAATGGAGGCCCTATGTCTAAAAAGGCACAACTCAGGGATTGGAGCCCTAACGCTAGCAAAAGATGACTTGGGAATGGAGGCCCTATGTCAAAAATGGCACAACTCATTGATTGGAGCCCTAACACTGGTAAAAGGGTGACAAGGGAATAGAGTCCCTATGTCTAAAAATCTCAACTCATGGATTGGAGCCCTAATGTTGGCAAAAGGCAACTAGGGAATGGAGGCCCTATATCTAAAAAGGCTCAACTCAGGGTTTGGAGCCCTAGTGTTGGCAAAAGATGACTAGGGATTGGAGGCCCTATGTATAAAAAGCTCAACTCAGGGATTTGGGTCCTAATGTTACCAAAACATGACTAGAGAATGGAGGCCATATATTTTAAAAGGCACAACTCTGGGACTGGAGCCCTAATATCAGCAAAAGGCAACTAAGGAATGGAAGGATTGGCGCACTAATGTTGGCAAAAGGCGACAAGGGAATGGACACCCTATCTCTAAAAAGCCTCAACTCATGGATTGGAGCCCTAATGTTGATAAAAGGCGACTAGGGAATGGATACCCTATGTCTAAAAAAACACAACTCGGGGATTGAAGCCCTAATGTTGGCAAAAGACGACTAGGGATTGGAGGCCCTATGTTTAAAAGGCACAACTCAAGGATTGAAGCCCTAATGTTGGATAAAGATGACTAGAGAATGGAGGCCCTATGTCTAAAAGGCTCAACTCAAGGATTGGAGCCTTAAAGTTCGCAAAAAGCGACTAGGGAATGGAGGCCCTATTTCGAAAAAGTCTCAACTCAGGGATTTGAGCCCTAATGTTGGCAAAAGACGACTAGAGAATCGAGGCCCTATGTCTAAAAAGGCACAACTCAGGGATTGGAGCCCTAACGCTAGCAAAAGGCGACTAGGGAATGGAGACCCTATGTCTAAAAGGATCAACTCCAAGATTAGAGCCCTAATGTTGGCAAAAGTCAACTAGGGAAGGGAGACCCTATGTCTAAAATGCCTCAACTCAGGGATTGGCGCCCTAATGTTTGGAAAAGGCAAATAGGGAACGGAGGCCCTATGTCTAAAAAGGTACAACTCAGGGATTACAGCCCTATTGTTGGAAAAGGGCAAATAGGGAATGGAGGCCCTATGTCTAAAAAAGCACAACTCAGGGATTGGAGCCCTAACGCTAGCAAAAGGCGACTTGGGAATGGAGGCCATATGCCAAAAATGGCACAACCCATTGATTGGAGCCCTAACACTGGCAAAAAAGGTGACAAGGGAATAGAGGCCCTATGTCTAAAAATCTCAACTCATGGATTGGAGCCCTAATGTTGGCAAAAGGCAACTAGGGAATGGAGCCCCTATATCTAAAAAGGCTCAACTCAGGGTTTGGAGCCCTAATGTTGGCAAAACATGACTAGGGAATGGAGGCCCTATGTCTAAAAAGCTCAACTCGTGGATTGGAACGCTATTGTTGGCAAAAAGCTGACTAGGGAATGGAGGCCCTATGTCTAAAAAAAAGTCAACTCAGGGATTGGAGCCATGTTTTTGGCAAAAGGAGACTAGGGAATGGAGACCCTATGTCTAAAAGGTTCAACTCTGGGATTATAGCCCTAATGTTGGCAAAAGGCGACTAGGGAATGGAGGCCCTATGTCTAAAAAGGCTCAACTCAGGGATTGGAGCCCTAATGTTGGCAAAAAAAGTGACCAGGGAATGGAGACCCTATGTCTAAAAAGCCTCAACTCAGGGATTGGAACCCTAATGTTTGGCAAAATTCGACTAGGCAATGGAGGCCCTATGTCTAAAAGGCTCAACGCATAGATTGGAGCCTTAATGTTCGCAAAAGGCTACTAGGGAATGGAGGCCCTATTTCTAAAAAAGGCTCAACTCAGAGATTTGAGCCCTAATGTTGGCAAAAGACGATTAGAGAATCGAGGACCTATGTCTAAAAAGGCACAACTCAGAAATTGGAGCCCTAACGCTTGCAAAAGGCGGTTTGGGAATGGAGGCCCTATGTCTTAAATGGCGCAACTCAGTGATTGGATCCCTAACGCTGGCAAAAAGGTGACAAGGGAATAGAGGCCCTATGTCTAAAAATCTCAACTAATGGATTGGAGCCCTAATGTTGGCAAAAGGCAACTAGGGAACGGAGGCCCTATATCTAAAAAGGCTCAACTTAGGGTTTGGAGCCCTAATGTTGGCAAAATGCGACTAGGCAATGGAGGCCCTATGTCTAAAAGGCTCAACTCATGGATTGGAGCCTCAATGTTCGCAAAAGGCTACTAGGGAATGGAGGCCCTATTTCTAAAAAGGCTCAACTAAGAGATTTGAGCCCTAATGTTGGCAAAAGACGATTAGAGAATCGAGGCCCTATGTCTAAAAAGGCACAACTCAGGGACTGGAGCCCTAACGCTTGCAAAAGGCGGTTTGGGAATGGAGGCCCTATGTCTTAAAGGACACAACTCAGTGATTGGAGCCCTAACGCTGGCAAAAAGGTGACAAGGGAATAGAGGCCCTATGTCTAAAAATCTCAACTAATGGATTGGAGCCCTAATGTTGGCAAAAGGCAACTAGGGAATGGAGGCCCTATATCTAAAAAGGATCAACTCAGGGTTTGGAGCCCTAATATTGGCAAAATATGACTAGGGAATGTAGGCCCTATGTCTAAAAAGCTCAACTCGTGAATTGGAACCCTATTGTTGGCAAAAAGGCGACTAGGGAATGGAGGCCCTATGTCTACAAAGAGTCAACTCAGGGATTGGAGCCATGTTGTTGGCAAAAGGCGACTAGGGAATGGAGGCCCTATGTTGTGAAAGGTTCAACTCAGGAATTGGGGCCCTAATGTTGGCAAAATGCGATTAGGCAATAGAGGCCCTACGTCTAAAAGGCTCAACTCATGGATTGGAGCCTTAATGTTCGCAAAAGGCGACTAGTGAATGGAGGCCCTATTTCTAAAAAGTCTCAACTCATAGATTTTAGCCCTAATATTGGCAAAAGACGACTATAGAATTGACGCCCTATGTCTAAAAAGGCACAACTCAGGGATTGGAGCCCTAACGCAAGCAAAAGGCGGCTTGGGAATGGAGGCCCTATGTCTTAAATGGCACAACTCAGCGATTGGAGCCCTAACACTGGCAAAAAGGTCACAAGGGAATAGAGGCCCTATGTCTAAAAAGGCACAACTCAGGGATTGGAGCCTTAATGTTCGCAAAAGGCGACTAGGGAATGGAGGCCGTATGTATAAAAAGCTCAACTCAGGGATTTGGGCCCTAATGTTACCAAAACGCGACTAGGGAATGGAGGCCGTATGTATAAAAAGCTCAACTCAGGGATTTGGGCCCTAATGTTACCAAAACGCGACTAGGGAATGGAGGCCGTATGTATAAAAAGCTCAACTCAGGGATTTGGGCCCTAATGTTACCAAAACGCGACTAGGGAATGGAGGCCGTATGTATAAAAAGCTCAACTCAGGGATTTGGGCCCTAATGTTACCAAAACGCGACTAGGGAATGGAGGCCGTATGTATAAAAAGCTCAACTCAGGGATTTGGGCCCTAATGTTACCAAAACGCGACTAGGGAATGGAGGCCGTATGTATAAAAAGCTCAACTCAGGGATTTGGGCCCTAATGTTACCAAAACGCGACTAGGGAATGGAGGCCGTATGTATAAAAAGCTCAACTCAGGGATTTGGGCCCTAATGTTACCAAAACGCGACTAGGGAATGGAGGCCGTATGTATAAAAAGCTCAACTCAGGGATTTGGGCCCTAATGTTACCAAAACGCGACTAGGGAATGGAGGCCGTATGTATAAAAAGCTCAACTCAGGGATTTGGGCCCTAATGTTACCAAAACGCGACTAGGGAATGGAGGCCGTATGTATAAAAAGCTCAACTCAGGGATTTGGGCCCTAATGTTACCAAAACGCGACTAGGGAATGGAGGCCGTATGTATAAAAAGCTCAACTCAGGGATTTGGGCCCTAATGTTACCAAAACGCGACTAGGGAATGGAGGCCGTATGTATAAAAAGCTCAACTCAGGGATTTGGGCCCTAATGTTACCAAAACGCGACTAGGGAATGGAGGCCGTATGTATAAAAAGCTCAACTCAGGGATTTGGGCCCTAATGTTACCAAAACGCGACTAGGGAATGGAGGCCGTATGTATAAAAAGCTCAACTCAGGGATTTGGGCCCTAATGTTACCAAAACGCGACTAGGGAATGGAGGCCGTATGTATAAAAAGCTCAACTCAGGGATTTGGGCCCTAATGTTACCAAAACGCGACTAGGGAATGGAGGCCGTATGTATAAAAAGCTCAACTCAGGGATTTGGGCCCTAATGTTACCAAAACGCGACTAGGGAATGGAGGCCGTATGTATAAAAAGCTCAACTCAGGGATTTGGGCCCTAATGTTACCAAAACGCGACTAGGGAATGGAGGCCGTATGTATAAAAAGCTCAACTCAGGGATTTGGGCCCTAATGTTACCAAAACGCGACTAGGGAATGGAGGCCGTATGTATAAAAAGCTCAACTCAGGGATTTGGGCCCTAATGTTACCAAAACGCGACTAGGGAATGGAGGCCGTATGTATAAAAAGCTCAACTCAGGGATTTGGGCCCTAATGTTACCAAAACGCGACTAGGGAATGGAGGCCGTATGTATAAAAAGCTCAACTCAGGGATTTGGGCCCTAATGTTACCAAAACGCGACTAGGGAATGGAGGCCGTATGTATAAAAAGCTCAACTCAGGGATTTGGGCCCTAATGTTACCAAAACGCGACTAGGGAATGGAGGCCGTATGTATAAAAAGCTCAACTCAGGGATTTGGGCCCTAATGTTACCAAAACGCGACTAGGGAATGGAGGCCGTATGTATAAAAAGCTCAACTCAGGGATTTGGGCCCTAATGTTACCAAAACGCGACTAGGGAATGGAGGCCGTATGTATAAAAAGCTCAACTCAGGGATTTGGGCCCTAATGTTACCAAAACGCGACTAGGGAATGGAGGCCGTATGTATAAAAAGCTCAACTCAGGGATTTGGGCCCTAATGTTACCAAAACGCGACTAGGGAATGGAGGCCGTATGTATAAAAAGCTCAACTCAGGGATTTGGGCCCTAATGTTACCAAAACGCGACTAGGGAATGGAGGCCGTATGTATAAAAAGCTCAACTCAGGGATTTGGGCCCTAATGTTACCAAAACGCGACTAGGGAATGGAGGCCGTATGTATAAAAAGCTCAACTCAGGGATTTGGGCCCTAATGTTACCAAAACGCGACTAGGGAATGGAGGCCGTATGTATAAAAAGCTCAACTCAGGGATTTGGGCCCTAATGTTACCAAAACGCGACTAGGGAATGGAGGCCGTATGTATAAAAAGCTCAACTCAGGGATTTGGGCCCTAATGTTACCAAAACGCGACTAGGGAATGGAGGCCGTATGTATAAAAAGCTCAACTCAGGGATTTGGGCCCTAATGTTACCAAAACGCGACTAGGGAATGGAGGCCGTATGTATAAAAAGCTCAACTCAGGGATTTGGGCCCTAATGTTACCAAAACGCGACTAGGGAATGGAGGCCGTATGTATAAAAAGCTCAACTCAGGGATTTGGGCCCTAATGTTACCAAAACGCGACTAGGGAATGGAGGCCGTATGTATAAAAAGCTCAACTCAGGGATTTGGGCCCTAATGTTACCAAAACGCGACTAGGGAATGGAGGCCGTATGTATAAAAAGCTCAACTCAGGGATTTGGGCCCTAATGTTACCAAAACGCGACTAGGGAATGGAGGCCGTATGTATAAAAAGCTCAACTCAGGGATTTGGGCCCTAATGTTACCAAAACGCGACTAGGGAATGGAGGCCGTATGTATAAAAAGCTCAACTCAGGGATTTGGGCCCTAATGTTACCAAAACGCGACTAGGGAATGGAGGCCGTATGTATAAAAAGCTCAACTCAGGGATTTGGGCCCTAATGTTACCAAAACGCGACTAGGGAATGGAGGCCGTATGTATAAAAAGCTCAACTCAGGGATTTGGGCCCTAATGTTACCAAAACGCGACTAGGGAATGGAGGCCGTATGTATAAAAAGCTCAACTCAGGGATTTGGGCCCTAATGTTACCAAAACGCGACTAGGGAATGGAGGCCGTATGTATAAAAAGCTCAACTCAGGGATTTGGGCCCTAATGTTACCAAAACGCGACTAGGGAATGGAGGCCGTATGTATAAAAAGCTCAACTCAGGGATTTGGGCCCTAATGTTACCAAAACGCGACTAGGGAATGGAGGCCGTATGTATAAAAAGCTCAACTCAGGGATTTGGGCCCTAATGTTACCAAAACGCGACTAGGGAATGGAGGCCCAATGTCTAAAAAGGTACAACTATGGGTTTGGAGCCCTAATATTGGCAAAAGGCGACTAGGGAATGGAAGCCCTTTGTCTAAAAGGCACAACTCAAGGATTGGAGCCCTAATGTTGGCAAAAGGCGACAAGGGAATGGAGGCCCTATGTCTAAAAAGCTCAACTCAGGGATTGGAGATCTAATGTTGAAAAAAGGCGACTAAGGAACGGATACCCTATGTCTAAAAAGACACAACTCGGGGATTGAAACGCTAATGTTGGCAAAAGGCAACTGGGGAATGGAGGCCCTATGTCTAATAGTCACAACTCAAGGATTGGAGCCCTAATGTTGGATAAAGATGACTAGGGAATGGAGGCCCTGTGTCTAAAAATCTCAACTAATGGATTGGAGCCCTAATGTTGGCAAAAGGCAACTAGGGAATGGAGGCCCTATATCTAAAAGGGCTCAACTCAGGGTTTGGAGCCCTAATGTTGGCAAAAGATTACTAGGGAATGGAGGCCCTATGTCTAAAAAGCTCAACTCATGGATTGGAACCCTATTGTTGGCAAAACGGCGACTAGGGAATGGAGGCCCTATGTCTAAAAAAAGTCAACTCAGGGATTGGAGCCATGTTGTTGGCAAAAGGTGACTAGGGAATGGAGGCCCTATGTTGAAAAAGGCTCAACTCAGGGATTGGGGCCCTAATGTTGGCAAAATGCGATTAGGCAATAGAGGCTCTATGTCTAAAAGGCTCAACTCATGGATTGGAGCCTTAATGTTCGCAAAAGGCGACTAGTGAATGGAGGCCCTATTTCTAAAAGGTCTCAACTCAGAGATTTTAGCCCTAATATTGGCAAAAGACAACTATAGAATTGAGGCCCTGTGTCTAAAAAGGCATAACTCAGGGATTGGAGCCCTAACGGAAGCAAAAGGCGGCTTGGAAATGGAGGCCATATGTCTTAAATGGCACAACTCAGTGATTGGAGCCCTAACAGTGACAAAAAGGTGACAAGGGAATAGAGGCCCTATGTCTAAAAATCTTAACTCATGGATTGGAGCCCTAATGTTGGCAAAAGGCAACTTTGGAATGGAGGCCGTATTTCTAAAAAGGCTCAACTCAGGGATTAGAGCCCTAATGATGGCAAAAGACGCCGAGGCAATGGAGGCCCTATGTCTAAAAGGCTCAACTCAGGGATTGGAGCCTTAATGTTTGCAAAAGGCTACTAGGGAATGGAGGCCCTATTTCTAAAAAGGCTCAACGCAGAGATTTGGCCCCTAATGTTGGCAAAAGACGACTAGAGAATCGAGGCCCTATATCTAAAAAGGCACAACTCAGGGATTGGAGCCCTAACGTTAGTAAAAGGCGACTTGGGAATGGAGGCCCTTTCTCTAAAATGGCACAAATCCGGGATTGGAGCCCTAATGATGACAAAAAGGTCATAAGGGAATGGAATCCCTGTGTCTAAAAAACTCAACTCATGGATTGGAGCCCTAATGTTTGCAAAAGGCAACTAGGGAATGGAGGCCCTATATCTAAAAAGGCTCAACTCAAGGATTGGAGCCCTAATGTTGGCAAAATACGTCTAGGGAATGGAGGCCCTATGTCTAAAAAGGCGCAACTCATGGATTGGAACCCTAATGTTGGAAAAAAAACGACTAGGGAATAGAGGCCCTATGTATAAAAAGCTCAACTCAGGGATTTGGGCCCTAATGTTACCAAAACGCGACTAGGGAATGGAGGCCCTATGTCTAAAAAGGTACAACTCTGGGATTGGAGCCCTGATATTGGCAAAAGGCGACTAGGGAATGGATGCCCTTTGTCTAAAAGGCACAACTCAAGGATTGGAGCCCTAATGTTGGAAAAAGGCGACAAGGGAATGGAGGCCCGATGTCTAAAAAGCTCAACTCAGGGATTGGAGATCTAATGTTGAAAATAGGCGACTAAGGAACGGATACCCTAAGTCTAAAAAGACACAACTCGGGGATTGAAGCCCTAATGTTGGCAAAACGCGACTGGAATGAAGGCCCTATGTCTAAAAGGCACAACTCAAGGATTGGAGCCCTAATGTTGGATAAAGACGACTAGGGAATGGAGGCCCTATGTCTAAAAGGCTCAACTCAAGGATTGGAGCATTAATGTTCGCAAAAGGCGACTAGATAATGGAGTACCTATTTCGAAAAAGTCTCAACTCAGGGATTTGAGCCCTAATGTTGGCAAAAGACGACTAGAGAATCGAGGCCCTATGTCTAAAAAGGCACAACTCAGGGATTGGAGCCCTAACGCTAGCAAAAGGCGACTTAGGAATGGAGGCCCTATGTCTAAAATGGCACAACTCATTGATTGGAGCCCTAACACTGGCACAAAGGTGACAAGGGAATAGAGGCCCTATGTCTAAAAATCTCAAATCATGGATTGGAGCCCTAATGTTGGCAAAGGGCAACTAGGGAATGGAGGCCCTATATCTAAAAAGGCTCAACTCAGGAATTGGAGCCCTAATGTTGTCTAAAAATGACTAGGTAATGGAGGCCCTATGTCTAAAAAGCTCAACTCGTGGATTGGAACCCTATTGTTGGCAAAAAGGCGACTAAGGAATGGAGGCCCAATGTCTAAAAAAAGTCCACTCAGGGATTGGAGCCATGTTGTTGGCAAAAGGCGACTAGGGAATGGAGGCCTTATGTTGAAAAAGGCACAACTCATGATTGGGCCCCTAATTTTAGCAAAATGCGACTAGGCAATGGAGGCCCTATGTCTAAAAATCTCAATATCATGGATTGGAGCCCTAATGTTGGCAAAGGGCAACTAGGGAATGGAGGCCCTATATCTAAAAAGTCTCAACTCAGGAATTGGAGCCCTAATGTTGTCTAAAGATGACTAGGTAATGGAGGCCCTATGTCTAAAAAGCTCAACTCGTGGATTGGAACCCTATTGTTGGCAAAAAGGCGACTAAGGAATTGAGGCCCTATGTCTAAAAAAAGTCCCCTCAGGGATTGGAGCCATGTTGTTGGCAAAAGGCGACTAAGGAATGGAGGCCCTATGTTGAAAAAGGCAAAACTCAGGATTGGGCCCCTAATTTTAGCAAAATGCGACTAGGCAATGGAGGACCTATGTCTAAAAGGCTCAACTCATGGATTGGAGCCTTAATGTTCGCAAAAGGAAACTAGGGAATGGAGGCCCTATTTCTAAAAAGGCTCAACTCAGATATTTGAGCGCTAATGTTGGAAAAAGACGACTAGAGAATCGAGGCCCTATATCTAAAAAGGCACAACTCAGGGATTGGAGCCCTAACGCTAGTAAAAGGCGACTTGGAGATGGAGGCCCTATGTCTAAAATGGCACAAATCCGGGATTGTAGCCCTAATGATGACAAAAAGGTGATAAGGGAATGGAAGCCCTATGTCTAAAAAACTCAATTCATGGAATGGAGCCCTAATGTTGGCAAAAGGAAACTAGGGAATGGAGGCCCTATATCTAAAAAGGCTCAACTCAGGGATTGGAGCCCTAATGTTGGCAAAAGACGTCTAGGGAATGGAGGCCCTATGTCTAAAAACGCGCAACTCATGGATTGGAACCCTAATGTTGGAAAAAAAGGAGGCCCTATGTATAAAAAGCTCAACTCAGGGATTTGGGCCCTAATGTTACCAAAACGCGACTAGGGAATGGAGGCCCTTTGTCTAAAAGGCACAACTCAAGGATTGGAGCCCTAATGTTGGCAAAAGGCGACAAAGGAATGGAGGACCTATGTCTAAAAAGCTTAACTCAGGGATTGGAGATCTAATGTTGAAAAAAGGCGACTAAGGAACGGATACCCTATGTCTAAAAAGACACAACTCGGGTATTGAAGCCCTAATATTGGCAAAAGTCGATTGGGGAATGGAGGCCCAATGTCTAAAAGGCACAACTCAAGGATTGGAGCCCTAATGTTGGATAAAGACGACTAGGGAATGGAGGCCCTATGTCTAAAAGGCTCAACTCAAGGATTGGAGCATTAATGTTCGCAAAAGACGACTAGAGAATGGAGGCCCTATTTCGAAAAAGTCTCAACTCATGGATTTGAGCCCTAATGTTGGCAAAAGACGCCTAGAGAATCGAGGCCCTATGTCTAAAAAGGCACAACTCAGGGATTGAGCCCTAACGCTAGCAAAAGGCGGTTTGGGAATGGAGGCCCTATGTCTTAAATGGCACAACTCAGTGATTGGAGCCCTAACGCTGGCAAAAAGGTGACAAGGGAATAGAGGCCCTATGTCTAAAAATCTCAACTCATTGATTGGAGCCCTAATGTTGGCAAAAGGCAACTAGGGAATGGAGGCCCTATATCTTAAAAGGCTCAACTCAGGGTTTGGAGCCCTAATGTTGGGTAAAAGATGACTAGAGAATGGAGGCCCTATGTCTAAAAAGCTCAACTCGTGGATTGGAACCCTATTGTTGGCAAAAAGGCGACTAGGGAATGGAGGCCCTATGTCTAAAAGGCTCAACTCAAGGATTGGAGCATTAATGTTCGCAAAAGACGACTAGAGAATGGAGGCCCTATTTCGAAAAAGTCTCAACTCAGGGATTTGAGCCCTAATGTTGGCAAAAGACGACTAGAGAATCGAGGCCCTATGTCTAAAAAGGCACAACTCAGG
>MU665974.1:9468-27320 GCA_026770625.1 Nicotiana glauca | reverse complement strand
CCAAATTAACCATATTCTACCATTATAAGCATACTCATAGTTGAACCTTATCTTCCAATCCTTCACTGTTTTCATTGCAATTATTTTTGCCTTGTTTTCTTTCACTCTAGTTTCAACTAGTCCCATTATCTCCACCTTATACTTCTTCAGAAAGAGTGTCAGCTCCTTCTGTTTAAAGGCCTTATTCAGCCCCCTTATGTTCCAAGTGCTGACAATCATTGATGTATAGGGTGGTTTTGTCCACCTTGCCCAGTATCAGTTGCATTACCACCTTGAGTCAAGACATCAAATTTATTTGTGGTATTAATTTGGCTAGTAGAACAGCTTGGCTCATCCCTTAGAGACACTAGGACACTTTTGTCATGCTTTTTCCCACTTCTCATGACTGATAGTGGTGGAAACTCATTGCTATCCATTCACTTTGCTCTTCAACTACAGTGTCCTCTTTCATGTTTGCATCCCCTGCTTCCCCACTTTTTGGTATTGGTATCTCCTTTGCTATCCACTTTGTAACCATTCTTCTTCTTCTTCTACCTCTTTTCCTTTTTTTGTTCTGTTCTACATATTCTCCAACTTCTCCTTCTTCCTTCTTCTTCCTACATTCATCAGTAGTATGTCCAACATTTATGCAATCCATACAGAACTTTGGCTGCCATTCATATTCTATACTTTGATAGATTACACCTACTGGAGTACGAAGTAGAATGGCATTTGGCAAAGGATGAGATATATCTGCCTCTATAAGGACCCTTGCATATGAAATACGATCCATCTCAGCAGTGTAAAGATCTGTATATATAGGCTTGCCTATACCACTTGCCATTTTGCTTAAGGCTTCAGTTGACTATAATCCCACAGGTAGATTTAGAAATCTTACCCAAATCGGAATAACATTCAAGCACTTTGGGTTAAACACAAAATCAAGCGACCAAGTCTTCAAAATAAATGGCTTATTATGAAAAAAATATGGCCCTGATTGCATGACTTTGTCTCTATCATCAATTGAATCGAATCTAAAAATGTAATAACCCTCATCGTGGTATAGTATCTTAGGAGTATCAACAAAATCCCACACATTATCAACAGAGTTCTCCATAGATTTAAAGTATGGATTCTCACCCAAAACGTACCCAATAATTGCAGTAGCCCAGTAATTCTGATTTTCCTTGATGTAATCCTCTTCAATTGTTACTACAATTTGTTCCCCTTGCAGATTTAGTGGAATGTAGTTGAGAGCTTTCCTAATTTGGCCTCTACGAGTTCTTCTATCTGGTCTCTCCTCACTATTACTATCTCATAGCACTGGTTCCTGTTCCATTGGTTTCTGCACCATTGGTACAGATTCCTGGACTTTGACTGGAGCTTTTGCTGTACTGTTTGCTATATCAGAGAATTGGAGCCGGCGTGGAACTTCTTCACTTGTTCTCCTCACCGCCCGTTTCATAGCAAGATATTGTTGTTCATTAGCTTCGTCCTCAGCTGGTTCCTCCTCTATGGTCTGGAATCGAAGTGGAAGAAAGCTTCCAAAGGTTAATAACTTTGGATGCGCTGGTACAGTAGAGCTTGGTGTTACTAAGCTCGCCGATGGTGTTATGGCGGTGGTGGCCGGAATTTTCATACTTCAGTGCATGTTAGCAAGCTCTGCTTAAAGTGCTCCGAGAGAGAACATTCCATCCCAAACAATCTTCTTCCTTTTGTCCTTAACTCTATTCCTTTTTCTTGTCCACTTCTTCTTCTTGAGACTGTCTAGTCAGAACAAGTAACTATGCTATCTTTACTTGGTATTTCTTTTGTTTTTCTGTGTAGTACTTATTGATTATTAGGCCTTCTCTTTTTTTCACTATTAATTCTACTAAGATTGGTGTTTGCCTTTACATACTAGTACTATTCGACAGTACTAACGTCCCTTTTGGACAGTACATCTTTAAATGGGTGTAGGTAGTTCCATAGCATACAGTATTGGTCGTAGCTAGTGGCGCATCCTATTTTCAGCCGACTTGGTGAGTCCCACTTCATTTCAGGGTCCTATATCATTGTTTATCATGTACTTTGTATTTTAAGGTATAGCCGGAGCCTTATTGCCGGTATTTTTATATTACTCTTCAGTTGTATTTAGAGGCTTCGTAAACAGGTTGTGGGTGGTATTTGATATTAGAAATTAAATTAGAAACATTGGTATTTGACAAATATATTTTTCTTCATATCTATAAAAATTGTAATATTTTGTATATTATGGTTGAAACTGCTAGTGGAAACTAAATGGAGGTTGTTAATGAAATATTTACAAAGTATGATTAGTGGAGTTCATCTCCTCTTTATTCATGAATTAATTTGGGTAGAATGAAACCTAACAGGCTTGTTCTGTCGGATTTACTCAGTTGAGCGCCGGTCGCACTCCTCGATTTTTTGAGTGTGACATAACTGCCGTACGAACACTATCATGTTAGCTAAGTCAATTGAATTATTTTCTTGAATTCTTCCTTATGTCCTGTTAAGATTTCATATCTCCAGTAATATGTTACCTTGATCTTCATACCTATGAAGTTGAGTTGCCTTGTCTTGGTCCAATGAACGATACTCATTGCAAATCATGTCTTATATTTGATCTGTTTGCTTTGATGATCTTAGCTAACAATATTTTTGTTGATAAGTGAGTCATGGATGTCTATCACTATGGTTTGAAATCATGTGGTGAACTTGTTAGCATAGCTATCACTAAACTTATCCACTTGCTATCATCATTCACTATATCATGACTGTTTGAGCTCCGTGTTAGTAGCTATGCGCGACTTATACTACTGCATTGATTGAATAACTCCTTCTTGACCTCTATGCTTATATATGCACTTATCATGTTGTTTTTGATGATCCAGTAGTGCTTAGGATCCATTGCATGCCCTTATCTAAGAGAACTTTATGTTTAAGTTACTGTGTTGGTTTTCTTGTAGCCTTCTGTTAATCCACCCTACTGGTCGTGCCCATATCATCATGATAATCTGATTGTTTAGCTAAAGAACCTTAGATCATAGCCATGCTTGGTCTATATTTATTCTATCTAGTTAAAAAATGGTTTCTATGTCATCATGATAATGTAATGAAGTTATGGGTACATTGATGTTCTGTACTTCAATACAACACATGAGGGGGTGATTTGTGTGGTGCCTAATTTTTCATTTAATCTGATTATAGAAGAATCTGGTTCTTCAATGTGTTCCAACTACTACTGTTGCAGAATAATAAATATAAAAATTAAAGAACACGGAGATTTTACGTGGAAAGCACCTAGCTCAATAGGTGAAAAAATCACGACCTACCTTCCAGTAGGATTTTCCCAATCTCTCCACTAAAATCACTGAGACAATAACTGCATTTACAAAAAAAATTTTGTAAACCTAAGATTAACTCTAATCCCGTTGTAGCACACAGCCTCAACTGTTGCGACAACTTCAAGTTAACTCTAACTTGAAAACTTTAAGTACTAACATAATTGCTTCTAGATAAAGTTGAAAGGTACAATATGAAAATACCTATTACAATTGAACTAGATTAAAAGATAGACTCTTGGAACTGGTTCTTCTATTTGGTTCAAGCAGCTTCAGGATTGCACGCTTGAATCACACATAAATTGCTTGCACAATTCCCTTGCTATTTTGCTCTCAATTTACGTTTAACTTCTGCTTATGTGCATTACCTGTAAAATAGAAGAACACTGATATTTGTGGAGTTAGTAAATATAGATTTACTAGAATATAGATGCTACTCTTCCTTGGTAGAAGAGTTCTAGTTGGTCTCATCCTCAAACTCTATCCATTCCTTAAGCCGTGTTTCTCTTTATGTAAGGAGTCTTTCTTCTTATCCCATATACAATTTTTTCGATCAAGATCAAGAGATATCATTTCTGGTAAGTGGGGTTTATCTCCTGCACGTGCAACTCACATGCTTGAGTTGACCATACCTGTGGTTCACTAGGATGGACCTGGTCCATGTCTGAGTTCCTTTGTCAATCATCAAAAACTATCATTTACTCGGGCCAACAAATTCTTCATTTTTGATGATGACAAACTCTATGGTTTTCGCTCACTTAGGCCATGTCAGAACTTAGCTCAAACATCAACGCAAAGTTAGAGAATTTTCACTTATCATAAGGGACTAGGTTCATTAGGTTATAAACATCACTTATTCAGAATGTAAAGTACAATATCTTTCCCTTTTTTGGCATCATCGAATAGTTACATGAACACAGTATGATTCCCAGAATTTTAACAGTTACTCATGGCCGCTGGGGCAACTATAATGAAATCATGGATTAATTTTTCAGTAATCAACTAAACATATTTAAACTATCAAGGAAAAGTAAACAATTAATGAAGAGCAAATACATAAGACTTCATTGATAGATAATATGATGCTACGGCAATCCACAAAAAGAAACAAAAACAGTCATAACATGAGCGAAACAAGAAAAAAATCCCTAATCTGGGTCACTAAAAGGTCTAGACAAGGTTCAAGAACTCAAAGCTAAGAATTTAAGGCTTGGAAGGACTAAAGGGTTGGGTTTTTGCTTGGACTAAACAGCAAGCATTTGTTGACAAATTCAAATAGGACTTTATGTTGTGGCTTCATTTCACTCTTATGAACAACTTTGGCCTCATTCACTTCTAAGACATCACATAATCTCCTAGTGATTGCAAGGGCAGTAGGAAGGGAGTCCATACTTGGACATCTTTGTCTTGTGTAATCATCATATCCTTCCGAGGGAATGTCAAGAATCTCTCCCGGCTTCTTTGCATCAAAGGACACTTGGACCCCTTTCACCTGACTGGTAACTCTGCCATCCTTGACCTCTGCATTTGCCATGAATTCAATGATCTCATTCCTGGCCAGCCTACCATCCAACTGAAAGACCATGTCCTTCCAGCCTAGAGCAGCTAAAGCATCAACCAAAGGAACCATCCCTGGCATCAACCAATGGAACCATCCATGGTTCTACCAAATCCTTTAGAAGTCTACCTTTTAAGATTTTTGTCTTGCCAAACTTGGATAGCTTGTCTTTTTCATCATTAGTTTCACTCTTTTCTTCACCACTCCATTACTCCTCCTCAATAATTCTAACTTGTTTGTTTTTCATAGCAGACCTTGTCCTCTTGGACAATGAAGGTTTAGCAGTATTAGACACAAATGAAGACTTCTTGGAAGAAGTCTTGGTCTTTTTGGGCTTGGGGGTCTGAACCTCCACAGTTGTGTGCTCTTCTGGATGGACCCGTTTCCATCTCATCCACATCAACAACTTCAGTAAGCTCTGCAATCTTAGCTTTTCCTTTATCCATCCTCTTCTTCTTACTTTCTGACATAGCTTTTTGTAACTCACTCTCACTCTGCTTCATCATACTTCTTGTGGCCCTTCCTTTTGATAAAGAAATCTCAGCAGGTGTTGGAGAAGAAGATTTTCTTTTCGTGGAAGGTTTTGCAGGGCTGGGGGATTTTTGTGCAGGGGTTCTCCTTTCCTTTGGATCATAACTAGCACCAGCTTTCTTCAGAAGGTCTACTAGAGTCTCCTCAATTAATGAACCAGGTTCATCTACCTGTGAAATAAGATTAACCAACCCTTCAGCAGCCTCTCCTGAACCACTTCCCCCTGTCTTCAAGCTACTCTCTTCCACAGTTGCATGTTCAAGACCACAGATAGGTAGTCTCACCAATTCAGAAGTGGGTGAAAAGTTAGCCACTTATTTCCCTTTTCCCATCACATCACTACTCCCACCCACACTCTCATATTCATTTGTACTTTTATTTTTACTACCTCTCCTTCTTGACTCTGGAATTTCCACATCTTTAACAGTCCCGACCAGAACAAACTTATTGTCTAAATTCTCAACTAAGACAGAACATACCTCAGAGGGGGAGTTTTGAGCCTTCTTAGAGTCAGAAGAACCAATTCCTTCTCCCTCACTTTCATATTTGAAAAAGTCATCCGAGTTTGCAGATTCTCGAGCTTGGCTAGCCTTTAATTTTGCGTTCAATTTCTTTGACAAAGCACCTGTGGCTAAAGTTTTGTGATCAAGCATTTTCACTCGCCTTTTATTAGGTTGGGAGGTATGCAAGGTGGAGGAGGAGTGGAGGAATTAGAGGGGGTTGTTTGTGGAGTAACTAGGTTATTTTTGGGGTTATACATCTTGCTAATTGTAGAGGAGAATTTGATAATTGGGGTTTTCGAAGAAAGAAGAATAGAGAAGAGAAGGAATTCGACGGTTTAGAGAATTATAAGAGTGGAAGTGATTGTGATGATGATTTTTTAAATAGAGAGGCCTAATTAAGGACTAACGGTAGCTTTTTGGAGTCAATTAAAAGACCAATCAACCTGAAATTTCAGGTTGACAAAGCGGTTAGTCTTCCCCTGATTCTAGGCGTTTTATATGGTGAGGATTGTATTAGAGACGGAATTGGTTCAAACTTTAGGGGGGATAAATTTTTGTGACTATTTTGAATTTGGGTAGGATCTTCTCATGATTAATTATTAATATTTCTAATTGTGCAGAGTGTAGAAAACATACCTCATTATTCAGATGAACCAGCATTGATGAACCAGGTTCTTCACTAAGAATCCTTTTGATTATGCCTCAATTTACGAAAAATAGAGTAAATTTTGTTAGAGATCAGTGAGTCATATCAACGCATGTCACAAGAGTATACTATTTATAGTATAAGACTGAGTAGCGATTAATCTAGATATTCACAAGTTCCAGATTCTCTAACCCAAAAAAAAATGTTTCATTTTTTTTCATGGTGCATTCTGAACTGGTCCCATTAGGTGATCTTAATCATTCCTTATTCTAACTTGTTCCTTTCAAAGTGATCTTTACTCAGTGCTTTAGTAAAGATGTCAGCAATCTATTTATCAGTAGTACAAAATTCTATAGTAATCAGTCATCTCTCATAGTAGTCCCTCAGAAAATTGTGTCTAACATCTATGTGCTTAGTTCTCTTATAATGAACCGGGTTCTTAGTCATACTAATAGCACTAGTGCTATCACAGAAAATAGGGATGCAGCCAACTTCAATACCAAAATCCATCAACTGATGTTTGATCCACAGCAGTTGGGCACAACAAGAGGCAGCACAACATACTCAGCCGCAGCAGTAGATAAAGCCACTTAATTATGCTTTTTAGTGGACCATGATACCAGACATGAACCAAGAAAATGAGCCATACCTGAGGTGTTTTTCCTATCCACAAGGAAACTTGCATAGTCAACATCAGTATATCCCACTAGATTAAAGTTACTATCTTTAGGACACCAAATGCAATGGTCAGTAGTGTCTTTTAAGTATCTCAATATCCTTTTGACAATAGTTAAGTGGGATTCCTTGGGATTTGCATGAAATCGAACACAAAGCCCTACACTGAAAACAATGTCTGGTCTGCTAGTATTTGTTTACCTTGAAAATGGTAATTACAATTAGATTTAATTTGTGGTTATAATAATACGTGGCCTATTTTTATGCTAGTTGTTAGGTAATAGATGCTAAATGAAAGAATAGAAGGTAAGATAAGAGTTTGTAGATAGTGTAATTACCAAGCCGAATGGTTGAATATTGAGGCCTCGAGCTGGCGTATACAGAGCCTCGAGGTCGAGTCGGATGCCCGGCTAAAGGTAATCAAGGGAGGATTAACAGTTATGCGAGTTGTGATGGCGTCCCTTTATGATCAGTAATGAGCAATAAATGATGAACAAAAGATAGAACACAATGAGTATAAGCAATAAATGTAAATAAAGGAACCAAAGGAATATTTTCAAGTTAGAGAGCAGAGAAATGTTCTTCTATTGAATGTTGTGAGTAGTATCTCCCTACAAAATGGAAAGGGTCCCCTTTATATATAAGGGGCAAATCCAATATGACACATGTGCAATTATTATATAAATTAGCTGGTACAACCACTCAATCAACCTGGTAAAGGTTGTCACTGTTTGTGCAGGCGTTGTCAGAAAAATACCGCACCTAGGGAACTTCCGGCTTACTTTTCATAACCATTGGTTAATTTTGCCTTGACACCAAGCACGAAGAACCTTCGAAGGTTTCGAATCCCAAGCTATCCTATGGGCCCTTCGAGGTGAAATTATGCAATCCCTCGTCGACCGTGAAATTGGTCCATCCAATTTTAGCGGCATATAGGTAGTCCCCGCATTTATCATCAGGTGCTTCCACATCTTGCCCCTTCGGTGCTTCCATCGAAGCAAATAGTTATGCCCTGCCAAGTGACTGATGTAACAAACTGGGCTTCTAAAAGTCACACCCACACAGTCCTCAAATCCTTTTAAATTAATCATAATGGTTGGCTGCCCCTTAGTCTACTCCAACTGCACATGTCAGGCTTCTATGAATACTCACTTCTTTGTCCCTTCCTTTCTACTGCATCATCAGGCTCTCAATAGAGTTTTTCTTTCTTCTTACTTTCCTCTCATGTTATTTCCTGAAACGCAATTTTTAGTTTCTTCTTTATAACTTTTGGCAAAAATGGCGAGCACTTCAACCCTGTCCATCAGGAAGATCTGCCTTCCCCTTCCATGCTCTCCTCTGTAGGCAAGACAATAGTATCTCCTGGTGCTAGAGAATATGTTCTAGAGGCCTTTGGAAATGACCTCTGATTTTAAGGTTGAAAGACCTTCTTCGAAGCTGGGGAAATATGAACCCACGTCTCGATACATCAGTTTAGCAACAAATATCAAAAGGGTGAAAATCGGCTACCGCTGGGGAGATGCAGTGTTAGTGGAGGTTCCTTCTCGGGCGGAGGAAGTAACAACGTATAAGGCCGACTTCCTCAGTTTTTATACTTATCCATTCACCCTTTGTACGACAGTGCCAGCCATGTCTTCGATAGAACCCATGATCCCCGACTTCTGCGAACGATACCAAGTGACTCTTGGCCAAATTCATCTGTCATTCTGGTGTACCATTTAAATGACCATGTATTACGCAAATATGATTAAGTGGATGCCTTTCACCCTTGACCATTTAATCATAATATACAGTCCTCGACTTTTCCATAAGGGTCTGATTAAGCTTCGCTGTCGGGCCTCGAGGGCCCTCTTTCCCTGTACCAAAGAGGTTAGGAATGGGGTTGGAGGATCTGTTTTGTCCAAGTTAGGACTTTGAACTTGATCCCTGCAGAGATGATGTCGTTCCCCGAGAGATGGAACATGAAGCATAAGTAAACATACTTAATTAACTGCCTATTTCTTTCCTTCTGATGCATTTCATCATGAACTGACTTCCTTCGTTGATACAACTACCGTGTTGTACCTGAATCGGTTAGGGATCTTTCTGGCTGGGTGACTAAACTGGACTCTATTTTTCCATATGCTGAGCGCGTGTGGCGCGATTTATTCAGGGCTCAATGGGAAGCCAAGGATCACGGTGGGACTTTATTTTTTTTTTGTAGCTCCAATTTTACAAAAGTTATCGCTAATTGCCCTCTTATTCATTGTGCTTATTTTGTATTTGGTCAGGACTGGGGGAGGTCTTCTTGATGAGAGAAACTCTGCCTAATGAAACGGGAGCCTGAAATCCAATCGAAGAGGGGGAAAATGAGAGAGATCGTCGAGTCATTCTCCGGAATCCAAGAAAACCAGAAACGAAGGTCCTAAGGAAGGTCCCAAGGATGATTTGATAGCTCTAGTTCCAAAGGCATCAGGGATACCCCATAAAGGAGACGAGAAGCAACATGATCCCTTGATGGCGCCAGAAGGGGGGAGGATCTTCTTGTTTCACATACTATTGATTTGGCATCTTCTGAATCGCAGCTTGGTTTTGTTGTTGCCCTGTCTCGGGCTGAAAAGGCCTATGAGGGTGTATCAAGTGGTACTACCGAGCCAGTTGATGGCCATAATTACCCTCGAGACGAGGTGCGCTTGGTAGGCAACCCGAGGGAGCCTAATTTCGAAGCTCCTTAGAAGAAAGGGACAACCTTGATTGATTCAGTCGGGGTCGTTAGGGTGAGTGATTCTCCTACAGAATCGTCTTTTCCTCCAAGGGAGATGCGATACGCCCTTAATACGGAGTTTCCCGATGTATGGACGTCCGTTAGTGATAAAAATATGTTTGAAAAGACTTTTTCTAAGCCCGAGAAAAATCCTGAACCTGAAATTTCACTAGTTTTTAATGAGATTGACAAGGTATGTAAGTAGGTAATCTATTCGTAAATTCTGCTTGGTTCCCCGACCTTTGCCCTGATAACCTTCTTTCTTTTGTGGTTCCAGGCCAAGGTTCTTTATTGTCAAATATTTGCCAATTCAGAAACAAAGCTGACTCATCGTGGGGGCAAACATAAGAAGCTTACCTCGAAGGCTGATGAGCTCAAGACTCTTTCTACCAAGAGGGAGGAAGAACGTCATGGACTTCGGGAGTGATTAGAGGCGGTGTCCCGGGAAAAGGCTCGTCTTACTGAACAGGTTACATAATTCCCATTTGTTATTTATCTGCACGTCTAACTGACTTCAGTGCCTTAATATCTTTTGATTGATTTTTGTAGTTCAAGGAAAAAGATGACCTCATAGGGAAGGAGCTCGGAGCCATGGAATCCGAAATTATCAAACTTAAGCAGCATTTGAGTAAGGTAATCTCTTAGAGAGATGCCTTTCGGGGAGAGATGGTTTTGATCGAGCATTGCGTTGAAGATGCAAGGGCTGAGAGCAGTAAGTATAAGAATCTCCATACGGAGTTGGCTGCTATGCTATCCGAGGTCAGGGCATAGGCCGAGTCGCCCGTCACCTCGCATAAGGAGGACGCCACTACTGCTAATACTTAGGCCCGAAGGGTCAAAGAGGCGAAGTTGCGCCTGAACCGAGCGGTGATATATACCCGATTAGAATCTCAGAGATAGGCACTGGAGGATATATACATAGGGGACACTGATTTAATAGGTGAGATTCAGAGACTGAAGACCCTAGAAAACGAAGTTGCGGCACTGCTTCCTTACGAAGACGAGTTGAACAGTGATTTAGGACGGGATGAAGATGGAGGCGAAGTCCCTAAAAGGGAGGAGGACGTTGGGAACCTGGAGGTTATGCACGAAGCTATTGAAAGCGTACTTTCTAGGGGGATGTTGAAGGCATAACTCTGATGATAGATTAAGGTTTTTATTTGCTTTTTACACTCGTAAGGGCTCTATATGTAGGCTTTATAATTATACCTTTATGAATCTTTTTTACATATGTGTCAACTCATTACCTTTTTTTGCTTTCCCTTTGAATGACTTGCGGCATTCGTTTGGCAATTGCTCCAAAGCTGTGGGTCTCAAATTTATACCCTTGGTTTCCTGCTACCATCGGGCATTTTGCGATGGTCGAAAGTCGATCGTCGAGCATTTCATAATGGTTGAAAGTCGGTCGTTTGGTTCATGAGCCCCCATCCATGTTTCGACTTTATCCTACCAGTTTTATGTTTTTTTTAGGTTTATCGACCTTATGTCTGTCGTGTTGGCCCTGAGGTTATTTGTATGGATTTTAGATTATCATGCGTCGGATTGGTGCGACCGTTTGATGTAGGCTGGCATCTTAGGCTCTTATGATTTTGCTTTTTGGCTTATTTAATTAACTATTTCGGGTTCACTTCTTCGAGCCGGGTTTTGACTCGAGCTCATCGACCCTTAAGTTTTTGAATTTAAGGATGGCCCTTAGGCTCTTACATGTTAAGTCACTATGACCTTTGAATGTAAGCTATCATCTTAGACTCTTATACTTTAGGTCGGTATGATTTTTTATATGGGCTGGCAGCAGTGGCTCTTACGCATTAAGTTCGTACGACCTTTGAATGTAAGCTGGCATCTTAGGCTATTATGCATTGGGTCGGTATGACTTTTTATATGGGCTGGCGGTAGTGGCTCTTACTCATTAGCTCGGTACGACCTTTTATATGGGCTGGCGGTAGTGGCTCTTACGCATTGGGTCAAGAAGATCTTTTATATGGGCTACCAGTAGTGGCTCTTACGCATAGGGTTGGTACGACCTCTAATATAGGCATTATTTTTCCCTCATTAAGGAATTTTTGAAATTGTGTTTGCCTGACTCTTCGATGGTTCGATAAAAACTTTAATTGTGAGTTGTTATATGGCGATGAACGAGCACCTCGAGAGGTTTTTCTTGGTGGATGAGTATTTCGAAGCCTATAGGTTGGAGCTGACATGGTCGAAGCTCTTCTTTTGCCTATGTCGTGGGTAGCATATTTAACCGGTTCTTTTAGAAGTACTTTCAAAGTAATTGAAGGCCTTTGATTTTATAGAGATGGTTGGTCATCCCTGAGTCACGTTAGTTTGGCTGGTACAGCCTTGTGACCGTAGTCATTGTGTTTGGCCGGGCCCTTTCAATCCCCAAGTGAAGTAGTTTCGGCATATATATCGAGGGTATGCCTTTTTATGGGTCTTACAAGTTTGATATATAGCCTTAACTTTAAGATCGGGACTGTGCCTTCTGTACGGTCTTACAAATTTTTACATGCCTTACTTGAGGTCTTACAGTTTTGGATACTTTGTACAATTATGGTTCATGCCTCGCTTGAGGTCTTACATATATTGTTGTTGCCTTATATAGGTCTTACGAGACCAAGGTTGCCCACATGGGGTCCTATGGCCTCAGATTTTTGATAAGTCGATGAATTGGCGGTTGGCAATAAACCCCGAGACATTGAAGGCTTCTTGATGCCAATCCTCATATGCTCCGAATGCCGGGATTATTTTGATTCTGGGGCCACATTCTGCAAATTTGATGTTGCCTTGTTGAGGGCTTACGAGTATGAAGCTCCAACCCGAAGGGCATACGGAATCGAGTTTTTGACACTAGTCCCCGAGTGTTCGGGACATTTGTTGGCTCGCCATTTTGTAAGCTTGATGTTTCCTCATTGAAAACTTACGAGTTTTTGACCCCAGTCCCCGAGTGTTCGAGACGCTCCATTTTTTCAAAAAATACCGAACTTTCTTGAAATGCGAAATGCTTTGACGGAGGGGAAAGTATTCTTTGATTACTTGGTACAAGCATACATGTTCTCGCTGCCCGGGGCTCGGTTATTCTATACGGTCATGGTTTATTCGATCGTTTGGCCCAGTACATCATTTCCTCGGGAACCCATTTAGCACATCTTGGCTTTTTCGAGGAGGTGACATTCCAGGGGATGCCCCCTAGTATTCGAGGCTGATTGAAGAGAAGCCTTGAATACTTGTTGAGTCCTCCTTAGGTAGAATATAGATGTTTCCTCGTTAAAAACCTTGTCAGTGAAAATCCCTTTTTTGGGATTAAAAACAACTCGATCGAAGGAAAACAGTGCAATGCATGCCTTTGAAACCTAAGGCCTTCGAGCTTTTAGCAGTAATAGAGTTTGAGCATTGATATATTCCCATTTGCTTGGAAGATGTTCGCCTTCCATGGTGCCGAGTTTGTAGGACCCTTTGCCATCTATCCCGAGGACGCGGTACGATCCTTCCCAGTTCTAACCCATCTTTCCTTAATTAGGATTTCGAGTATTCAAGGTGACTTTCCTTAGGACCAAGTCCCCGATTCCAAAATGTCGGAGATTTGTTCTCTTGTTGTAGTATATTTCGATTCTCTGTTTTTGGGCCGCTATTCGAACCAGCGAAGCTTTTCGCTTTTCATCTAATAGTTCGAGAGCAGTAGTCATGGCCTCATTGTTCGAGCTCTCGGTGGTGTGTCAGAATCTGGCGGTAGGTTCTCTAACCTCGATCGGTATCAAAGCCTCAGCGGTGTATACCAGGGAGAAAGGCATTTCCCCCGTACTTTATTTTAGAGTCATTTGATATGCCCAGAGCACTTTGGGTAAAATTTCGCTCCATCTTCCCTTTGCGTTTCCAACTTTTTCTTTAAGTTTTGAATGTTGGTTTTGTTTGTGGAATCGGCTTGGCCATTTGCACACGGGTGGTAGGACGTCGATAAGATCCTTTTGATCTTGTGATCTTCGAGGAACTGAGTCACTTTGCTTCAGATGAATTACTTCCCGTTATCACGCATTATCTCGGAAGGAATTCTGAATCGGCACATGATATGGTCCCAGATGAAATTAATGACTTCTTTTTCTCTTATTTTTTTGAAGGCCTGCGCTTCAACCCATTTCCAGAAGTAGTCAGTCATAAATAAAATAAATCTAGCCTTACCTGACGTCGTTGGTAAAGGTCTGATGATGTCCATCCGGCATTTCATGAACGACCATGGCGACAAAACCGACAGTAGTTGTTCACCAGGTTGGTGAATCATTGGGGCTAATCTTTGGCATTTGTCACATTTGGGGTCTGCAGGTAGCCTCCCGCTCTCCAAATAATTGATATATTTGTTTCTTTAATCCCATGTTTGGCTAGTGGAGTTGATCTCAGTGTGGCCTTCCTCGATCACTAATTTTGATAGTTGAATCACAAACCCGGGGAACATGTCATCCTCCTCGACAGACAATCCTAGGTTTGCGAGGGCATCGGCTTCGCTATTTTCCTCTCAAGGTATGTGGACCAGAGTCCATTCTTTGAAGAAGTGTAGTGTGACTTGAATTTTGTCTATCTTTGCATCCTGTCTTCCCAAACCTCGAAGCTCCCATTTACTTGGTTTACCACTAGGAGGGAATCATATTTAGCTTCAATGACTTCAGCTCCGGCTTTTTGCCAATTCCAAACCTGCAATCATATCTTCACACTCGGCTTCATTGTTTGTTACTAAGTTGACACTTTATTTGTGTCCAAACCTTTTAGGAAGAGTGAGAGTTGACAATCAACGGTATTTAGGTGTGAGCTTGATTTGTGGTTGAGCTACCCCTCCCTGACACAAGCACTACTCGATGTCTATGAGACCCTTGTGAACTCTGAAGTGTCGGGGGTCCATAGGGAACTTTATCCATAAAATGAAGTTTACTCCAAGCCTTTGGTCATTGACTTTAATTAATACTCATAGGGTTGGTACAAATAAAACTAATTTTACTGTATTCTTGAGTGTCTTTATTATTATTAGTCATTATGACTTTATCTTATTTCACCTTAAATTGATCTGCACTAATTATCTTCTTTTCTTTTGTATGCATGTCTGAATTGAGTCTGGCTAGTTCCTTTGGAAAACGTACCAAAGTTCCAGGTCTGGGTCACTTCCTCTACACTTGTTGAGTCCGCTGCTTGTTTAAATCCGTATGAGCTTGACTACTAACTAGCCTAATAACAAGAGTTAAAATCTCCCCTCCTCGCATTTTTTAACATTAGCTATTGCTATTTGTTGCTTATGTGTATGTCTTTGAAACTAACATTACTAATGGATATTGTTTTGTTATTTTGATTCTTTAGGAAACATAAGAAACCAAGACTTGTAGGTAAAAGGTCAAACTAGATTATAAGATTCGCTTACTTTCGTTACTCTAACATTTGAGCATTAGTAATTTGAGATTAATCACTCAATAATTAAACAATTTTACTTATGTTTACCATTGGTGACTTTCAGTTTTAAGTTTTGACAAATTCAAAAAGTGAAAACAAATTCTCTTTGGAAAATTGTCAAATGGGTAGCACATAATACAAGAGTCGTTTCAAAAATAAAAGCAATCATGTACAACCGGGCTTAAAAGAAACAACAAATGAATTTGAAAACAGTAAGGCATCTCACTAGAACCATTTTCATGAAACAAACAAGGTATATCTGTTCTCGCCATAAGGCACATTTTTTGAAGTAATCCTATGCGTTACAAGTTATAAAATCTCACAAATAAGCATCATCCTTGTAAACAGAAGGACACACCCCTTTTTTCCAAAACAACGAATTTACAACAAGACAGACAGTTTCACAGGCCCTGCTTAGAAAACTTAATCACTAACTAACTAGAATATAGACATTCTTTTTCTTCGAAGACAACCCTTTTTTCAAACCTAGAATATTGTTTGATATGATTTGAGGCATCTATTAAGTTCATATTGTGTTTTACGGCTTTTGGGTATATTTCAATGGGGTTCTGGAGGGTCTCGAGAGTAATTTTGATTGAAATCGGATCAAGAGTTGGACTTATTCAATTTCCGTTGGCGGCAGATCAGGTGTGACCCTGCCTGTGAGATTTGGGCCGCAGGTGCGGATTCGTAAAAAAAAAGTAGGCACAAATTTGGGAATTGGGGATGAAGCTTGGGACCATAGGTGCGAGGAAGATTCCACACCTGAGATCTCGCAGATACAAAATGTGGGTCGCACAAGCGGAAAGGAGGCTGGAGTGGTTGGTCCACAGAAGCGTACAGATTTGTGCATAAGCGCACCCGCATGTGCCGGCAAGGGATCGCAAAAGCGGTTGCTCGGGACATAAGTTACTTCCGCAGAAGCGGATTTCTAACTACAGAAACGGTACCATAGAAGAGGTGAAAGGGCTCGCAGGTGCGAAATTCCTGGCAGAGTACATAAAGATGAGGATTAGAGTATTTTCTTCATGTTAGGACTTTGGGAACTCGGATTGAGGCAATCTTTTAAGGGGTTTTCACTAGATTTCAAGATGTAAGAAACTTTTGATCGTTTTTATCTATTAATACTGAATACCCATTGAATTTCCCCCATAGATTAGGTGTTTTAGAGATGCAATTTGGGGATTTTTGACCCATGTATTAAATAGTAATATTTGGGGACTGAGTGTTAAGTTGTTGTTAGAATTGAATGATTTTGATATGGTTGGACTCAGTATTGAATGGGCGTTTGGTTTTTTTAAATTTTTGAGTTTCGTGATGTTGGTCTGGGCTTGACTTTTTAACTCTGGTTAAAGAACTTAGATTTATCATGAATCGATTTCTATAGCTTGTATTGATTGTATTAAGTTGCTTGTGGCTAGATTCGAGTAGTTTAGAGGCCGATTCACGAGGCAAAGGCTTGTTGGATTAGGAATTTTCGCGGTTTAAGGTAAGTAACACTTCTAAACTTGGTATCGAGGGTATGAATCCATGAACTACATGTTATGTAGTTAGTTGTCACGACCCCAAACCCGATCGTGATGGCGCCCAACACAACTGCTAGGCAAGCCCGACCAATTTCACTCTCAACCCGAGCATATTCTCAAAACCATTTGTTTGAAAATCATTAACAACATTGAAACCAAAATATAACTGATATATCGAAATAATCTGAAAATCAACAATACTGAACAACCTCCCAAAGACCTGGGTCCATGAGTCTAGAGCCTCTACTAGAATAGCATAAATATACTGTAAAACAACATAGTCTGAAGTACGCGGAAAAGTCAAATAACAGAAAATAGGAGAGAAGTCGGGTCTTGCGGACGTCAGGCAGCTACCTCGACAACTCCGTATAAATGCTCTGAAGAACAGCAGTAAGCTCAGCTAGCTCCTAGAGTACCTGGATCTGCACACAAGGTGCAGGGAGTAAAGTGAGTACTTCCAACTCAGTAGTAATAGACATGTATAATGTCTGACAGTAAGAAATTCCAAAATATAGCACAAAGTAAAGCTAAGAATAGTACTCCTACACATTTAACAGTGTAATAACAGCTAACAAAAACAGTCAAAACAGATAGATATATATATATATATATATACACACACACATGAATGCAATGCAATGCACATGACTGCTACGGCGCATAGCCCGATCCATTTGGGTACCCGCGCTCACTGGGGGGGTTCAGACTCCGGAGGGGCTCCTACAGCCCAAGCGCAATATCATAGTAACATATGCTGCAGCGTGCAGCCCGATCCACTATCAATCCAGCTATATGCATGCAAGCCACACAAGCACAGTCAACTTACCAGTTTTAGTTCCAATTATCAGTAATTATCAATTAGGTGTTTGAAACCTTAGAATTTTGCTAGTCATTTCAGGACAAGGTTTAGCTCAGGACTG
>MU665972.1:0-14733 GCA_026770625.1 Nicotiana glauca | reverse complement strand
GGGACCGCTTCTGCGGATTCCTGGCCGCTTCTGCGGTTTCACTTAAATTCCAATGGACCGCTTCTGTGGTCTTATACCGCTTCTGCGGTAGCCGCCTTTGCGATTAATGGATCGCTTCTGCGGTCTTAACCAATTAGCACTAGACCGCTTCTGCGGTCAAATACCGCTTATGCGAAGTCCGCTTTTGCGGAAAAAGCCCAGGCCTCAAAGGGTTGCTTCTGCGATCATCCAACCACATCTGCGGGACCGCTTAAGCGGCTCTTCAACCGCAGATGCGGAAACAACAGAAGGTTTCACAACCTGTTGCAATTCCAAGCATCTCAACTCCCGATTCATCATCCGAAACCATCCCGAGGCCCCCGGGGCCCCAACCAAAAACACCAACCCACTCCAAAACATCATATGAACTTGCTCCAATCATAAAAACACGTCCTTTAACACAAAAATCATCAAATCACGACGGATTCAAGCCTAAATTTCTCAACTCCTTCCAAAACTCGCATTCGATCCAAAACCCAACCAAACGACGTCCGAATGACCTGAAAATTTGCACACAAGTCCAAAATCACCTAACGAAACTACTGCAACTCTCAAAATTTGATTCCGACTCCCAGACCAAAATATCACCTATCAACCGGAATTCGCCAAATTTCCAACTTCGCCAATATAGGCTAACTTCTTCACCGGACCTCCAAAATTACTTCCGATTGCGCTCCTAAGCCTTAAATCATCTTCCGGAGCTAACCGAACCATCGGAATTCAATTCCGAGCCCTCTAACTCATAAGTCAACATCCGGTTGACTTTTCCAACTTAAGTCTTCTTAAAAGAGACTAAGTGTCTCATTTCTTATAAAAATTACTCCAATTAAATTCTAACGCACCCAATACCAACGATGGGACATAAAGCAACACAATAAGGGGGAAACGGGGCGGTAATACCTGAGACGACGGATCGGGTCGTCACAGTTTTGGTATTATTGTTCCCTTGCAAGAATATTATTGAAAGATTCGGGATGTTGTTATATTGCTCTTGTTTTCTTGCCGGGATTCTTTGTGATTTTTGTTGGTTTGAAATGGGAGCGGGTGGTACGCTACCACAAGATAATTAAAATAGAAGCAGGTGGTACGCCTACCACAAGATAATTGAAATGGGAGAAGGTGGTCAAGATAATTGAAATGGGAGCAGGTGGTACGCCTACCACAAGATAATTGAAATGGGAGCGGGTGGTACGCCTACCACAAGATAATTAAAATGGGAGCGGGTGGTACGCCTACCACAAGATAATTAAAATGGGAGCGGGTGGTACGCCTACCACAATATAATTGAAATAGGAACGAGTGGTATGCCTACCACAAGATATAATAAAATGGGAGCGGGTGGTACGCCTACCATGAGATATATGAAATGGGAGCGGGTGGTACACCTACCACGAGATATAATGAAATGGGAGCGGGTGGTACGCCTACCACGAGATACATGAAATGGGAGCGGGTGGCACGCCTGCCACGAGATACAGGAAATGGGATCGGGTTGCACGGCTGCATCAAGATGTGAAAGGAAAGTGAAATCTGCCTTTGTTTTCCTTATTCTTGTTAGTGGTTGGATTTGATTTCCTTTATAATTCTCTTGATATTCTGTTTTTACCTTTTATTCTCCGAAGCATGTTTTCTCTCTCCCATTTTTACTTGTTATTAACAATTTAAGTGTATTATCTATTTAAATCCCTTTACTGTTGTGATCCTTTTTGTTGGAATCCATAGTGTTTACAATGCTTCACCTTATTTTTTATATATATGTTCAATACTCCAAATTTTAATAATTGTTACATTTTTAACTTAATTGATTTCTCAACTAAACTTTCCTTAAACCGTTTGAGGTTGTACTTTATTTAAAAGGGAATTTCTATTATGTTTTGATTTATTGATTTCTCTTATTAAAGGTAATGATTCATTCGATATTGTACTGTAATTGAAAAGGATATTTTCTTTATCAAATGATTTCAAAAAAATAACTCCATCTTTTCTTGTTCATTTCCTAATTGGGTTGGAAGTTGTACTCGACTTTATGTTAAGTGAATGAGGCTCCTTGAACATTCTTAATTGTATTGTGTTATAGAACCTATGAACTGAGTAATATGAGAATATTGTTGTGCAATGTGAGGCAGAAATATATGGGCACAAGGTGCCGGGAAAAATATTATAGTTTTATTTAATGGCACGTGAGTTGTCCGTGCGGTTGTAATATAAATATAGGCACGAGATGCCATAAAAATATGAACATGGGCTGAGACCTATATTATTATGGTTATGAAATGAGGCGTCACAAGTTGACCTTTATTTGAAAGAATTATATTCGAAAAATGCTTATTTAAAAGATATTTATTTGAAGGAAATATATTTATTGAAAATCATATTATTTTAGAGTTTATTACTTGAAGGATTTATAGACGAAGGATTGATATTTGAAGGACTTAATTAATTGATTGCATTTATATTTATTATTTGTTGAGAAATAATTATGTTATTCTTGTTGCCTGCTATTTATTTCACTAGTTGATCATTGTTGCCATCATTGTTATCTGCTTCCTATTATTTTGTACGCTATCTTGCACAGGTTTATTTGGTAGTCTGATCCTAGCCTCGTCACTACTTCACCGAGGTTAGGCTAGGTACTTACTAGCACATGAGATCGGTTGTGCTGATACTACATTTCTGTATATTTTTGTGTATAGATCTAGGTGTTTGGTCGATAGTAATTATTCGTTGCGGTGAAGTTTCAAGGTAAACCTGTTGCAGCGTTCGCAGAATTTGGAGTCGCCTTCTTATTTTATATTCTCACTACTGTACTTATTTTCTTGTGGTTGTATTTAGAAATGGTAGCGAAAAACTCTATAGAGCTTATGACTTGTACTACCGGATTTTGGGAATTATAATTTGTTTAGAGTAATTTAATTTAAAGTAAATAAATTTCAATGTTATTTCAGTTAATGTTAGGCTTACCTAGTTTAGAGACTAGGTGCCATCACGACTTCTTTAGAGGGATTTTAGGGTCGTGACAAGTTGGTATCAGAGCTCTAGGTTCATAGGTGCTACAAGTCATAAGTGAGTTTAGTAGAGTCTTGCGGATCGGTACGGAGACGTCTGTACTTATCTTCGAGAGGCTACAGAACTAGTAGGAAACAAATTTCCACTTCTTTCATTCCTTATCGTGCGACATTTATTCAACTTGAATCATATAACTTATATTGTTTTACATCCACTCGTGTATGAAATTGTGCACTCGGTAATAACTATGCGCCAACGGTCAGTGGTACCACAAAGGGGTTATAAGGGAGCCAGGATTGCTCAATCATTCTTACCACGTGTTGCCTAGATTGAAGATACGGAAGTATTAAGAGATCACCCAATGAATCATGTTGGGGTACAATGGGCCCTGGCGTCTGGTTGACTTATATGAGCTGTGAAGGTTAACATTGTGGATTATCAGATATTGTGACCTATGGCTTCGTGCCAATGAGGGGAGTCCACTATCAACGATCAAATTTCAGGGTCATATGTCATGTCAATTTTGGCCTGAGATGTATTTATTTGATATTGAAAGGTTTTCCAAGACTTGTATATGATTAAGAGATGAGATTTGAATGGAATAATGATGAGACTTGAGATATTCCTGCATCCTTAATAATTGTACATTTCAGTATTAGCGGGGTCATGGAAACATATTCAGTATACTCGTAGTGCTTAAGTTAATCACCACACTCGCGTGGGGCAGTCATCTTTTAATGTACCAGTGGCATGGGATTCCTACAATGGTTATCCTAGTTATCTGGCACAGGCTCAGTAAGAGAAGTTGGACCGCAGATTGGTTGTTATGAATATGGTGATACTAGGAACATTATGAGAAAATTGTCCCAGACATGGGAGAAATCTGTTCCATCAGAGCACACGCGCCACGTACTTCATTATAGTTGGTACTCTACATACACTACCAACTAGGGGTGGAGGAAAAACTAGTAGATGGCGCCTAAGAGGTGGAGGCCCGACCCATTGATATATTTGCTATGGTATAGCTGAGGTCGCTACACCAGATGGTGTCGTTACAAGTACGATCTCGAGTTATTATAAAATAATAATTTCCGTAACTTGATTCGGTTCTGAGTATCGAGACAAGTCGTCCTAATATGCTCCAATCATGAGTGAGCTTCTTAATCTTAAATTAACTTATGTGAATACTCCTGTTGGGATATTATATAGAGATAACTATGTCTATCATTAACTATGTCGTCCTAATATGCTCCAATCATGAGTGAGCTTCTTAATCTTAAATTAACTTATGTGAATACTCCTGTTGGGATATTATATAGAGATAACTATGTCTATCATTTTGTGTTAGTCACTAAAAATAGTTGTGATGTGGGTTTTGATGTGATTTCAGAAAAATTGATTTAAATTGCGAATTTTATTCTCTATCGGTGAGAGGGTTCATTATATAATGTGAGATATTTAAACTAGCTACAAGTTGCGGTAGAAGTTATATAAGGATGAGGTCCTTGTGGTGAAAAATTTATGTGTTTAAAATTCTCCCTTGTGAAACTAAAAATTTGTACTATGGTACTTATAGGGATTCATGCCTATGAGGCTTATTTGAAAATTCTCATATGAATATCTCTTGGCATAATTTGCTAAATTTGCATTTTAACTATTGAGTTTAGCCTACAAGGTGAGTGCCCAGGTGGCGTTAATTGTGAATCATTAATTTGGGTAAGTAATTATGAGGTCTTCATGCTACGTTGTTAGTAAAGTGAAAGCTTGAAACAAGAATTTATTAACATGAAGTTAATTGGCAATTTTGTAATCGATTATATACCACTATTAAAACTAGAGATGTGGTTAAGATCATACATATGATGTGTTTCATATCGAAATATCTTTATGATAGTGTCACGCTTGTGATGCGGAGAGTGGTGTTATTGATAAATACATTATGGTAATTTATTAAGTTATGGATGTGTTATTAGGAGTTGTTTTGGTGTTACTCGGGCAGGTGGGTAGGCCCAATTACAAGGGAGACTCTGCCGAAATTTCTGAAAAATTTGAGGGTTAGAAAAATTTGGGATATTGAGATGTTCAAAGAAAGAGATAAGTTGCATTATGTATTTGGAGACGGACTGTACTTCTCATTTAAGGACGAATGACCCTAAGTGGTGGGGTGGGGGTGGGGAGAGAGGATATAATACCCTATATTTGATGGGTGCGTAGGTACAAGTAGCTATAGCCAGTCGAGACTAATATCGTGTGTTGACGTGAAAATCGGACCTTTCTAGAAATGATTTGAGTGTAAGAAATTTAGTCTTAAATTTTACAAATATGGATAAAGGAAATAATCTCAATTCAAATGGTGTTGTCGGACTTATATCGAATGCGATAATATGGGATCAACTGCGAGTATACGTGTAAAAGTAAAATCATCAATTTGGAAGCCTCAGAATAATTCTTAGTACGTTCGAGGACGAACATTTGTTTTAGAGGTTGAGAATGTGATGACCCAAAATGTCATCTTTAAATTAAATAATTATCTCAGTGTTTTAAGGCCTTGAAAAGCGCCATCAATAATTTCTCGACTTGTGTGCGCAATCCGTATAATTTTCTAGAAGGTTTTTGTATGAAAAATGGATTAAACTACGAATTAGAGCTTTAAAACTCAACTGAGTTGACTTCAATCAATATTTTGAGCAAACGAACCCGGATCCAAGTTTTGACCATTCTGGTAGTTCCGTATCGTAATTTTAGACTTAGGAGCATGTTCAGATTTGGATTAGAAAGTCCAAAGAACAATTCGGCGCATTTTGGCGAAAGTTGGAAAGATTTTTGGAAAATTTTGACCGAGAGTTGACTTTTTTGATATCGGGGTCGGAATCCAGTTTTGAAAATTTTTATAGCTTCGTTATGTTATTTATGACTTGTGTGCAAAATTAGAAGTCATTCCGGATTGATTTGATATGTTTCGGTGCAAAATGTAGAAGTTGGAAGATTCGAAAACTCATAATTCAATTCGATGCGCGACTCGTAATTTTGGTGTTGCTTCACGTGGTTTGAAGCATTCATTAAGTTCGTATTGTATTTTGGTACATGTTGGTATTATTGGTTAAGGTCTCGATGGCCTCGGGTGGATTTCGGGAGGTTACAGAATGGAAATCGGACAAAAAGGTTTGCTGGAATTTTCTGCAGAAGCTGTCTTGGACAGCAACTATGCAATCGTGGAGCCTATTTTGGAAGCTTATATCTCGAAATCTATGAGGAATCTGTAAATGTGCAAAAAATGAACATTGTAGCCCTTGCATCTTAGTTTCCAGAAAGCTAAACTATTAATTATTTTGATATTTATACAAAAAGTTATGATCGATTGAATAAGGGTTGGTAAAGCTGTTTTGAAAATTTCCAGAAATATTTGATGCGAGAAGGCTACTTTGGAAGATTATACCTCTAAATCCATAAGGAATCGGAAAATGTACAAAACATGAAAGTTGTATCCCTTGAATTCTAGTTTCCAGAAAGTTAAACCATTTGTCATTCTGACATTTGAACCGAAAGTTATGATAGATTTAGTAAAGGTCGGGACTGCCTTTTTTTTGGCTGGAAATAAGTGCAAGTCGCATTTCACATATGCGACTTGCCTGGAAAACTGTTTATATTGGGGAATTAGCCATTTTTATTCATTTGTGACGATTGTAGAGCTGGGGAAAAGCAATTTTCAACAGATTTTTCAAGGGAAACATTTGGGGTAAGTGTTCTAGATCCGAAAGTGTTAATATTACATAAATCCATGGTTAATTTCATCGTTTATTTCGGATTTGGATGAAAGAAATTGAAGTTTTTGTAAAACTTTTCAAAAATAAAAATTTAAGATTTGAAGGTCCATTTGATATCGGAATTCGATAATTTTTATATGGTTGAACTCGTATCGGAATGGGTTATCGGATTTTTTGTATTTCATCGGATTTCGAGATGTGGGTCCCACGAGAAATTTTGAGGTAAATTTTCGGATTTAATTTGAAAAATGTGTAAATTCATATGGAATTAATTCGTATGATTTATATTGAGTATATTGAATTATTATGACTAGATTTGAAGCTTCGGACGAATTTGTTAGGCAAAGGCTTGTTGGAATTTTGAATTGATAGCAAAGCGAGGTAAGTGTTTGTTCTAACCTTAGCTTGAGGGATTATGAGTTGTGTCTTATTTGTTACATGTTAATTGTGGAGTACGACGTATAGGCGTAGTGACGATTATCTATACGCTGATGTCAAGTATGCCCGTGAGTCTTGTATTATAATTGTTATGACTCTGTTGTGGTTTATTGCGTTTCATATGTTATTATTGTTTTGATATTATTGTTCCCTTGTCGGGATATTATTGAAATATTATTGTTCCCTTGTCGGAATATTATTAAAATATTATTGTTCCCTTGACGAGATGTTATTGTTTTAATATTATTATTTTCTTGCCGGGATATTATTGTTCCCTTATCGGAATATTATTGAAATATTATTGTTCCCTTGCTGAGATGTTATTGTTTTGATATTATAGTTCCCTTTCCGGGATATTATTAAAATATTATTGTTCCTCGCCAGGATATTATTGAAATATTATTGTTCCATTGTTGGGATATTATTGAAATATTATTGTTCCCTTGCCGGGATGTTATTGTTTTGATATTATTGTTCCCTTGCCATGATATTATTGAAATATTCGGTATGTTGTTATATTGCTCTTGTTCCCTTGCCGGGATTCTTTGTGATTTTCGTTGGTTTGAAATGGGAGCGGGTGGTACGCCTACCACAAGATAATTAAAATGGGAGCGGGTGGTACGCCTACCACAAGATAATTGAAATGGGAGCGGGTGGTACGCCTACCACAATATAATTGAAATGGGAGCGGGTGGTACGCCTACCACAAAATATAATAAAATGGGAGCGGGTGGTATGCCTACTACAAGATATAATGAAATGGGAGACCATGAGATATAATGAAATGGGAGCAGGTGGTACGCCTACCACGAGATACATGAAATGGGAGCGGGCGGCACGCCTGCCACGAGATGCAGAAAATGGGATCGGGTTGCACGCCTGCAACAAGATGTGAAAAGAAAGTTTAATCTGCCTTTGTTTTCCTTATTCTTGTTAGTAGTTGGATTTGATTTCCTTTATGATTCTCTTGATATTCTGTTTTTACCTTTTATTCTCCAAAGCATGTTTTCTCTCTCCCATTTTTACTTGTTATTAACAATTTAAGTGTATTAATTGTTTAAATCCCTTTACTGTTGTGATCCTTTGTGTTGGAATCCATAGTGTTTACAATGCCTCGCCTTATTTTTTTATATATGTTCAATACTCTAAATTTCAACAATTTTTACATTTTTAACTCAATTGATTTCTCAACTAAACTTTCCTTAAACCGTTTGAGGTTGTACTTTACTTAAAAGGGAATTTCTATTATATTTTGAATTATTGATTTCTCGTATTAAAGGTAATGATTCATTCGATATTGTACTTTAATTGAAAAGTGTATTTTCTTTATCAAATGATTTCAAAAAAATAACTCCATCTTTTCTTCTTCATTTCCTAATTGGGTTGGAAGCTGTACTCGACTTTATGTTGAGTGAATGAGGATCCTTGAACATTCTTAATTGTATTGGGTTATGGAACCTATGAACTGAGTAATATGAGAATTTGTTGTGCAATATGAGACAGAAATATATGGGCACAAGGTGTCGGGGAAAATATTATAGTTCTATTTAACGGCACGTGAGTTATCCGTGCGATTGTAATATAAATATGTGCACGAGATGCCGTAAAAATATGAACGTGGGCTGAAACCTATATTATTATGATTATGAAATGAGGCGTCTCAAGGTGACCTTTACTTGAAAGAAGTATATTCGAAAGATGCTTATTTAAAAGATATTTATTTGAAGGAAATATATTCGAAATATATTTATTGAAAAGAATATTATTTTAGAGATTATTACTTGAAGGATTTATAGGCGAAAGATTTATATTTGAAGGACTTAATTAATTGATTGCACTTGTACTTATTATTTGTTGAAAAATAATTATGTTGTTCTTGTTGCCTGCTATTTATATCACTGGTTGATCATTGTTGCCATCATTATTATCTGCTTCCTATTAGTTTGTACGCTATCTTGCACAGGTTTATTTGGTAGTCTGGTCCTAGCCTCGTCACTACTTCGCTGAGGTTAGGCTAGGCACTTATCAGTACATGGAGTCGGTTATGCTGATACTACACTTCTGTATATTTTTGTGTACAGATCCAGGTGCTTGGTCGGTAGTAGTTATTCGTTGCGGTGAATTCTCAAGGTAAACCTATTGCAGCGTTCGCAGGCTTCGGAGTTACCTTCTCATTTTATATTCTCACTACTGTACTTATTTCTTTACGGTTGTGTTTAGAAATGGTAGCGAAAAACTCTATAGAGCTTATGAATTATACTACCGGGTTTTAGGAATTATAATTTGTTTAGAGTAATTTAATTTAAAGTTAATAAATATCAATGTTATTTCAGTTAATGTTAGGCTTACCTAGTTTAGAGACTAGGTGCCATCACGGCTTCTTTGGAGGGATTTTTGGGTCGTGACAGAGAATGATGCCTCAGAACTATGATGCCTTTGAATAATGATATGCAAAAGATAAAATGGGGTCCTCAGGCCATGGCATGGCGTTCTCGGTCTATAAAGATTATGCCTCCGAACAATGACGCCCTTGGGTAATTTGGCGATCTTTCAACCCATGAAATGCAGAAGGTGGCGATCTTCTAGCCCATGAAATGTAGAAGGTGGCGATCTTTTAGCCAATGCAAGTGAAGTTGCAATATTTCAGCCAATGCAAAACGGAAATAGAATGGCGATCTTTCAGCCGATGCAAGATTTCAACGAAGTGGCGATATTTCAGCCATGCATAATGGAAATAGAATGGCGATCTTTCTGCCGATGCAAGATTTAAATGAAGTGGTGGTATTTTAGCTAATGCAAGACATAAATCAAAATGACGATATTTCAACCGATGCAAGATTTAAATGAAGTGGCGGTATTTCAGCCAATGCAAGACATAAATAAAAATGGCGATATTTCAGCCGATGCAAGACTTAAATGAAGTGGAGATATTTCAGCCAATGCAAGACATCAATAAAGTGGCGATATTTCAACCAATGTAAGACATAAATAAAAATGGCGATATTTCAGCCGATGCAGGATTTAAATAGAGGTTGCGATATTTCAGCATGCAGATGGAGGTAGAGCTTAACCTCGAAAGGCAGAATAGTAGCCTTATGCAATGCAGAAAATGTAGATGGAGGTAGAGCTTAACCTCGGAAGGTAGAATACTAGCCTTATGCAATGCCGAAAATGCAGATGGAGGTAGAGCTTAACCTTGGAAGGCAGAATAGTAGCCTTATTCAATGCAGAAAATGCAGATAGAGGTAGAGCTTAACCTCGGAAGGCATAATAGTAGCCTTATGCAATGCAAAAAATGCAGATGGAGGTAGAGCTTAACCTCGGAAGGCAGAATAGTAGCCTTATGCAATGCTGAAAATGCAGATGGAGGTAGAGCTTAACCTCGGAAGGCAGAATAGTAGCCTTATGCAGTGCAGAAAAATGCGAACAGTAGTAAAATTTCTTAGCTGATGGCTTGATAGCTGATAGCTGATAGCTGATTGCGATATTGTGGCTGCTAGGATGTTGTAAGCGGGTAGCAAAGGTGAATAGGTAATGGTTCTGAGGGTCGCATTCCTGAAAAGTATGAGTGTATAAATATACTTGATGATTTGTGACTTGGGTGCCTGCATCCAAAGAAAAATCATGAGTTTTGTAGAGGGGGAAGGTCAGTTCATATTTCCTGTGGACTTCGCTTGTCTTGCTTGGCGTGATGTTGTGTATCATTGGGGTAGCGTCGCTAAATAAAGAAATTTGATAATAGATATGCATGATTTAGTAAAGTGTAAAATAAATGTATAAATGAAAATAATTTTTCTTTAGATGAACCGACGTCTGCAACGCGGTTCAAGACATTGCAACCTTTCTCGCTCCGGAATTTTAAGGGTCCTCCTCAAAATTCTGCCCCAGTTTACTTGGTTGCTGCTTCTGACGGCTGCTTGCAGTAAATGGCTAAAATCATCTTTGGAATTTTGAGGGTCCTCCTCAAAATTCTGCCCCAGTTTCCAATATCGGGGGAAATAAAATTTTTATTAAATTGTGACCGAACCCATAAGGCTGCCTACGTATCCCCTCTTAAACAGGAATCAGGTCAGACGTAGTTCAAATTACATCATATAAGGAAATCATAAATGTTACACATAGTATCACTTTACTGCATCTGAATTGATCGGCTTCGGCCAAACTTCTCCGTCCATTTCTGCAAGTAGGAGGGCTACTCCTGTTAGAACCCGGTGAACCATGTATGGGCCCTGCCAATTGGGAGGGAATTTCCTTTTGGCTTCATCTTGATGTGGGAAGATTTTCTTCAATACCAGCTATCCTGGTGTAAATTGTCTTGGCTTGACTCTTTTGTTGAATGCTCTGGACATTCTGTTCTGATAAAGTTGACTGTGACAAACTGCGTTCATTCTTTTTCCATATATGAGGGCTAACTGCTCGTAGCAACTTTTTACCCATTCTGTGTCGTCGAGTTCTGCTTCCTGTATGATTCTCAACAAGGGAATTTCTACCTCGGCGGGAATGACTGCCTCTGTACCTGTAAAGACCGGACCGGTCGTTTTGAGCCCTAGCACGTCGTTCAGCAGTCTGAAGCCATGAACAGCTTCATTTCAGGTATTGTGACTTGTTCGCATGGTCGGAATTTAAATTTGGGAAGATCGGAGTTAAATTAAAATGAAAATTCTCATTTTAGCAACTTAAAGTTAAAAGAATGACTAGGATTGGATTTTGAGTAAATGACCTCGGAATTAGGATTTAAAGGTTCCAGCAGGTTCGTATGATGATATCGAACTTGGGCGTAAGCCCGGATCGGGTTTTGGATGACCCAGGAGCGTTCTGGCGCCTATTGTGGAAGTCAGCATTTTGGAAGAAATTTCTTAAGTTTGGCTTGAAGTGCATTTCAGTGTTATCGATGTCAGTTTGGGATTCCGATTCTGGGAATAGCTCCATATGGTGATTTCGGAGTTGGGAGCATGATCGAAAGTGAATTCGGAGGTCTGTAGGTCATTTTGAAGCCATTTGGCTAAATATGGAAATTTGAAGGTTTTAGGAAGTTTGACCAGAGGTTGACTTTTTGATATCGGGGTCGGAATCCGATTCCGGAAGTTGGAGTAGGTCCGTAATGTCAATTATAACTTGTGTACAAAATTTGATTTCAATTGGACGTGATTTGATAGGCTTAAGCATTGGAAATAGAAGTTGGAAAGTTCGAAGTTCATAAAGCTCGAATCGGGGTGTAATTCACGATTTTAGCATTGTTTGTTATGATTTGAGGCCTCGAGCAAGTCCGTAATGTGTTTTGGGACTAGTTGGTATGATTGGTTGGGGTCCCGGGGGCCTCGGGTGAGTTTCGGGTGGTTATCAGATCAAAATTTGATTTTTGAGAAGGCTGGGGGCTGCTACTTCTGTTATTTCCGCTTCTGCGGATTTGGGACCGCAGAAGCGAAGGAGAAGCCGTAGAAGCGGCTGGCGTGGAGCAGCACAAGCATCGTCGAAGCGGCCCAGGGATCGCAGAAGCGGTTCCACTTAAGCGGACCCCAGACCGCAGAAGCGGTCCGCTCCCCTTTAGCCCAAGCCGCAGAAGCGGCTAAAAGTCGCAGAAGCGACAACCATAGAAGCGGACAAAATGCCGCAAAAGCGGAAGCAGCTGAGGCAGTGAGGATGTTTTAAGTTCGGGGTTGAGCTCATTTCAACCCCATTTTTCTTCCATTGGAGTCGTTGGGGAGCAGCTTGGTGACGCCATTTGCGTCACTTGTCATGAGGTAAGTAATTTGTGCTAGCTTTGAGTTAAATACAAGGCAGCTTGGTGACGCCATTTGCGTCACTTGTCATGAGGTAAGTAATTTGNTGATTTTTGAGAAGGCTAGGGGCTGTTGCTTCTGGTATTTCCGCTTCTGCGGATTTGGGACCGTAGAAGCGGCCCCGCAGAAGCGAAGGAGAAGCCGCAGAAGTGCTATCGTGGAGCAGCCCAGGCATCACCGAAGCGGCCCAGGGACCGCGAAAGCAATTCCGCTTAAGCGGCCCAGGGACCGCGGAAGCGATTCCGCTTAAGCGGCCCCCAGACCGCTAAAGCGGTCCGCTCCCCTTTAGCCCAAGCCCCCGAAGCAGCTAAAAGTCACAGAAGCGACATCCGTAGAAGCGGACAAAATGATGCAGAAGTGGAAGCAGCTGGGGCTGTGAGGATGTTTTATGTTCGGGGTTGAGTTCATTTCAACCCCTTTTTTCTTCCATTGGAGTCGATGGGGAGCAGCTTGGGGATGCCATTTTCGTCACTTGTCATGAGGTAAGTAATTTATGCTAGCTTTGAGTTAAATACAAGGTTTATACATGGATTTAGGCATGAAAATTAGTATAAAAATTGGGGTTTTGGTGGGAAACTTAGAAAATTATAATCTTGGATTTTAGCCACGATTTGAGTATGGAATTACGATAAAATGATATATTTGAGTTCCTAAGGTTATGGGTAAACTTTATCTTCGAAAAGTTTTGGATTCCGGGCACGTGGGCCCGAGGGTGTTTTGGTCAACTTTCCAATCAGGGTTAGGAATTGCTATAAATTAGTTTGTAATGAGTACCTTAGCATATATTAATGGATTTGTATCACCATTGGCCAGTTTTGGATATTTAGGCGTCGGTTCGAGCCTTCGGAAGAATCTAGAATTCCGATTATGGATCTTCAGAGCGAGGTGAGTCTCCTTTCTAATCTTGTGAGGGGGAATTTACCCCATAGGTGAAATGAATGATTATGTGCTCCTATTTGTGGGGGCTACGTATGCACGAGGTGACGAGAGTCCGTGCGTAGCTACTATTATACTATTGTCCGGGTAGTCTAGGACCCAAAAGTATGTTATACTTGAGTAAATTATAAACTCATTGATGACTTGGATTGTTTAAATCACCCTTGATTAGTAAACAAATTTAAAAAGAGATTAAACATCATTTCCTAAATTTGTTAAACCGAGAATTGGCTTATTTGGTAATTATTCCTCGATAAAACTCTAATTGGCTACCTGAGCATGTATCCTACGTGTACCTGCGTCGCATGGATGATTTGCGAGCAGGGTGATAGATCGTATTAAATTAATAAATTGATTTCTAAAGAGACTTAAACTTCGTTTTCTCAATTTATTAAAGAGAATTGGCCTTTCTTGGATGATTGCTCCACGTTGAATTCTTGACTGATTGTCTGTCTGTGTGTGTTTATTTTGGACCAGGCCAAATGCCTCGGTAGATTAATAGATGCATCTATAGGCGCGTCGTCGACCCTCGGCAAGTGCACATTTATTTCTGTTGGATCGGGCCATCGCCTCGGTATGATTTGCACATGCTTGTATTGCTGCCTGGACTTATTTAAGTCGTTACATGCCTCACTCGGGCTCGAGATCATCTTGTTAATAATGAAAAGAAATCTTGGAAAATTTCCTACGAAAGTATTACATGTTTACTTGTTTCCTCTATCTGGATAAAAATCATGTTAGAAAATAAATCCACTGTTTGATATGTATAT